>CM028347.1:6986896-7152097 GCA_016618105.1 Dendrobium huoshanense | reverse complement strand
TATATATATATTATATATTAATACTTTTTTACTTTTTTTTTTTTTTTTATTTTACAATGAAAAACCCTTTCTATATTTATATATATTATATATATTTATTAATATATATATATATATATATATATATATATAATATATATTATATATATTATTATATATATATATATATAATATATATATATATATATATATATATATATATATATATATATATATATATATATACTTATGATTGAATAAAGATAATGATTGCAATGATAAATGGAATCAAGTAGAGATCATGATCACGACAACTATGTGATCAAATAGATATTGTGATTAAAATAAAATGCATGCAGTCAAATAGAGATTGTGATTTTTGTGAAACATGCACGATCGAATGTATATTGTAATCATAGAAAGATGTACATGATCAAACAGATATCATGAATGCAACAAGAGATGTGATCGAACAAAGATTTTAATTGTGGAAAGACAAATAATTGAATGGATATCATGTTTATGGCAAGCATGCGATGCAATAGCGATCATGGTCTTGATAATGAAGGCATGATCAAATAGAGATCATTATAATAAAGAGAAAAGTTATCTTATGAAGATCTCAATCATGTAGATATGTGAATGTGAGAAAATAGAGCTTCACATATTTGATGTGATCTAGCATTTGTGATCGAATGCTACATTGAGAAAAATTTATCATATCAAAAAATAATGACAATATTCTACAATTGATTTAATAACAAAATAGGGTTTAGAAATATAATTTTTATACTCAAACACAATAAAAAAGGATTTAAATATTGCCCCAAAGGTCGAACATGATATCCTACGAAGTGTTTGAAAAAAAATAAGGTGTTAAAAGTTTTGTCATTCCGGTAATCAAATGCAACAACGAGAATAGTATATCATATTGAAAAATAAATAGAGTATTCTACGAAGGATTTGAAAGAACGAATGGGTATGATCAGATATAACAAAAAGAATAGTATCCCATTTTTCCATATGATGACTTTTCGAGTGTTGTTCCTTGTTGATTCATATGTTAAAGTGTTTTAATTTCTTATTAAATGAGCAGTTTTGGGTTTATTCTATTAGCTGATTTGGGTGGCTCATTAAGGAGAGCATTTAATTCCTTTTTTTCTCTATCTTCTCCTACATAAGGTGGCTGATTTCATTTAAAAAGAAGAGAGATATGTGAAGAATATATGGAAAGTGAAACGTGCGGTTTAGGCCTCATTTGGTTCGTCAATGTTCTAGAAAAAAATTGTTTTAAAGATGTTGTCAAGAAAATAGAGTTTAAAAATAACGTTTTATATAATGGAGTTATTACATAATATTATTTTTTTTTTTTTTTTTTGTGCTTATTCAAACTAAATTAGTAATTAGTGTTTGGTACGATTAACAATTTCAACTTTTTCATCATAAATGACAAAATTACCCATATATTAAACACAAATATACTTAATTTTTTTTGCTACTCACATAAATAAAAATATACATACAACTTTAAGAAAGTTTTTTCTATTATCATAAACTTTGACATTTAACAATAAATTTAAGGACATTTAAAATGAACAACTTCTTGATTAATATAAATTAAATTTATACTATTTTATCTCTTTATAACCTCACATGCACATTCATTAAAAATAATAATATCAATTTTTTTGTCTTGAGCCTACGTTGCTTACTAAAGAAATCAATATGAATCCAACATTTTTTAGTGAATTCAATTTTTAAATTCTTATTATTTTTTTAATTTCACTTAATTTATATTAGAGGCGGATTCAATTTTGTATAACAAAAAAAATGTTGTAATAATCATAAAATATTTTTTATAATTCAAACAATAAGTTTTTTATGATCATCACGATCTAATAAATTTGGTTACAAAAACATCATCTTAACATAAAAACTTTCGAAAAATAATAAACATAAATTATAACCAAACACGATATACATTAGTGCTTGAAAATAATACTTTTAAGAAACTACACCTAAAACAAAACAAGAACTTACATCAATTGAATACTCAATTCATTACAAGTCCAACAAATAAGTAAAAGTAGATTAAAATAAAAATGTACCAAACAACAAATCTAAACTATTGTCGCCTCATGCTTTACTTTGGAGTAACTCACGCTTCATGAATCTCAATTCTCATCAGGAAACCTGAAATAATAGAAGAATATATTATATGTATATCATCAATCATTTACTATTATATTTCTACTAGCTCTACTAATTTTTATTTATTGTATATTTAAAGTTAAATTTAGTACCTATTACAAGTGTATTATTGAATTGCAATAGTCTCTCTAACTTCATCCATATCTTTCGCACCTCTCTCATCAAGCAACTCTACAGAACAATTCATTCTTTCTAAGGGTTCAACTTCTTCTTTAAGTTTGAACTCATGTGTCTTTGGATGAACAAAATTTTCATTAGCATCACATTTCCCGAATTCTGAATCAATCCTTGAGTGATGTCTTCTTATGTAGTTAAGTAGTGCCATTGTAGCCACTACAATAAGCTGTTGTTTTTTGAAAGAATAGTTCGACATATATCGTAGAATTCAACATTTCTTTTTCCATACACCAAATGCACGTTCTATTACACATCATAATGAGGAATGCCTCCTACTAAACACCTCGTGATGTCCTGTATTAGGTCGACTTCCTAGTCAGAAAATTGGTATATGATATTGCGTGTCTGAATATGGCTAAAAAAAACTTCGTTGAAGTGGGTATCCAACTTCAACTAAATAAAATTTACATGTTAACATAAATGTTAATTTCTCATCAACTTTAATATAAAATAGCATTATTATATCCATTATTACTTATTAATTTAAAATTATCTGATGGCGGTGCAGAAAAATTTTACACGATGGAAGATACAAGTATCATGAGCTCAACCTTCCCATCCTACTTCCACAAATATAAAGCACTTATTAAAATAACATATTTTCATCACATTTGGTGTAGGTGAATGATGTCACCCTAGCAATTGAATTTGATCTTTAACAGGAATACGAGCATCTACATGAGTTCCGTCAGTGGCCCCAATACAGTCCTTAAATTATGGCATCACTACCAAAAAATAGGTCTATCGCTGCACAATTTTTTGGTTTATCCCGACGATTATAATCGCCACAACTTCCTTTCAAGCACTTTTAAAACCGCTGCACCTCCATTGTAATTGCAATGCGTTGCAATGACATTCCGTAGCGTTTAAGGACCGGCGGGGTAAATCTGATAAAGTGCTGGATTTAGCAGTAGTTATAACCGCCACAAATTTTATCCAGATGAATTGATTTTTAAAGTTTTGGCGGTTAATATGAACATTTGTGCGATTATAACCGCTGCTAATGTCTATAATTAAAAAAAAAAACACACAACCTAAATGTCCAATGCAATATCATATACACATAAGCAACATATCAAAATGATAATGTTATACGAACTTTGACATATTAAGGCATCCAACTCTACCCATTCAGAACAAAAAAGAACATAATAATTTTTAAAGGTAAAAAAGAAGAATGAGAGACCAATAATAAGCATAATCACAAATAATGTTGTTGAGGTGGTGAAATAGAAAAAAATGGAGAATAATCAAAATTATTATCAATGTCATAATTACATGCTTAACACAATACAATCTCCATCAAACAATACTGATATGAAGGTATTTCAAAGATAAATGAAAAGTACATAGTGTAGGTGATGCGAACATCCGATCATGAAGATTTTCAAAGGAGGAGACGAAGATCGATGGCCGAGATCATTCCACCTTATCTTAGTTTGTTATTTGTAAATTTTATTTATTTTTATGAATTTTTCTTTTTTACCCTTACTTAAGAGGGTCATCCTATGTAAGTCCTAGGGGAAAATGTGTTTTGTTTTAATTTCTTAGGCCTATATATAGAGGCACTTGTTTGTGTAATGTAATGATGAAGTTTTAAATAAAAAATTATTCTGCACTTTTGTTTTTTGGGAGGACGTTAGTGAGAATCTCTATGAAAGGAATCGTAATTTCCACCTGTCGCACGATGGGTCCGAGCTCGTGACTTGAAGTCCCTTGGTGAAGGGCAACGCATCAGCCGTCAGTCTTCAGAAGAGTCCAAGGCTCACGGTTCTATTTTTTTCTTGTGTTTGTTTTGTTTTTCCATATTTCCTTAAATCGCCACATGCTCAAGCCCTCCTCCAATGCGTCGATTTTATCACCCCATCACCTCTCCACCACAAGTTGTCGTTTCTCCTCCCCTCATCCCCACCCCAACTGCAGGCTTGCCCAATCCCAAAACCCATCGCCACCTAACCCTAGTACAAACCTCCAAATCGCTGGCCACACCACCCCCTCCCCTTGGATCTAAATTTTCATAGTCTTCATTACTTTCCTAAAATTAATCATAATAAATTTATAAATTTGGAAAGAGAATCAATTCAATTTTGAATCAATTTCAAATTTGAATTCTTTCCTAATTTAACTTGAATTATATTTGAAAGGTTTCTAAATCAAGTCAATTTATTTTTGAATTTAAATTGAAAGAAATATGAGTAATAAATCTCCTTTAATTTAATTGAACTTATTTAGGAAAACATTTGAAATCTTCCCTACCTCTCTCCTCCTATTAATTCTACCACACTATTGCTCTCAATTAAATCCCTTCCTAATTTAGCTCCCTTTACTTTTGAAGCTATTTAAATTCATACTCATTTGAATTTGAATTTTACTTCCTAAATGAGGAAACTTATTTTAAGGAAGCCCCCTCAAATCATGCTCATTTGCTTGGCCCCTCCATTCTACATCAGTAGGTAATGTTTAATGAGTATGAATTCATATGTGGGCAAGTCTTTAATTCCTCAAATCAATATCCCCATCTTTTTGCTTGGCCCCCTCCATTCTATATCAGTAGGTAATGTTTAATGAAAAATATAAAAGTGCGTTTAACATAATACTTGATGCGTCCTAAAAAAATTATCTTGATCGAGCATGAATCTTGAGGCAAAATCAAGTTGGAAATTTCCAAAATTAAAATTGGTACAATCTGAACTCCGATTTCAGCATACTTATAGTTGAAGTGAGCTTCTCAGAGATATGAACCAATGACACCAAAATCGACTCAATACAAGTCCAAATGGAGCCAAATCAGTGGTCCAAAGCGTTGTTAGAGGGTTTAAACCACAAATTGGATTACCAAACAATTTTCAAACATGACGTGCTTTTAGTAAAATCAAGTGACTCGACGAGACAAATCCAAAGAGCCTAATATCACTTAAGTCTGACATCACTAAGACATTCAAATGTCCATTAAATGGTCCATAATCAAGGGATTCAACATCGGATGTCCATCTAAGCCACTCCCCTTATGCCCTTGATCTCCCACCTATTTATGGGTCATGCCAGTCTAGGAATCTATAAATAGACCCCTCCTCCCTCTTGAAAAGGGGGCTCCAATCAAGAGAGTAAGAGAGACATCGGAGATCGCTCTTGCCTCCTCGCTCCTCCTCAACCACCACCGGAGTTCCACCGGACCACCACCTAATGACGTTGCTCCGCCGAAACACCACTTGAGGCCCTCACCTATGTCGGACCACCACTTGAGGCCTTCACCTCCATTGGACCACCACTTGAGGCACTCACCTCTGTTGGTCCCCATCTTGAGGCCCTTAACTTCGCTGAACCACCTCCTCAGGCTTGGACTTCCGCCGGACCAACAGTTGAAGTCCAGACTTTCGCCGGACCACAACGTAAGGCTTGAACTTCCACCGGACCACCACCTGAGGATCGGGCTTTTACTGGACCACCACCTGAGACCCAAACTTCAACCAAACCACCACCTGAGGCCCAAACTTTCCCCAGACCACCACCTCATGCTCGGACTTCTAGCTGAACACCACAAGAGGCACGGACTTCCGTCAAAGTACCACCTGAAGCTTGAACTTTTGCCAGACCACCATCTGTGGCTTGTACTTCTATCAGACCTCCACCTGATGCCCTGAGTTCTAATAGAGTGCTGCCCTACTACAACAGTCTTTTGGACCCCTATCTATTGCTGACTATGGTCCTTCCGACCACCGTCACCTACAACGGTCCTTCCGACCTACATTCCTAGACAACGATCTTTCTAACCTCGATCTCCTGCATACTACGGTCCTTCCAACCTACATCACTTGATAATTAATGTTCTTTCTAACCCCAATCCCTTGCCTACTACGATCTTTTCGACCTTTATCCAATCAATTATGGTCCTGCCAACTAAACATGCATGTCTATATTGATTATTATAACTCTCACCATGTAATGTGCTCTATATGATGTACATTTGTGACATTAAGCCAAGGCCTTCTCCCTTAGAAGGGCCTCATTTGTAATCGAATGCAAATACTAGTGGATTCATTCAAATTGGGCCGGGCCCTATAGTTTTTCCCCCTTTTCCAAGGTTTCCACGTAAAAACTCTGGTGTCTCTTTTGAATGCTACACTCTCTCTCTCTTATCTGCTTGTGTGTTGGATCTTTGTACAATGCTAAGACATTAAACTATATATTTCTCTACTGATGCGAATATTCCAAGACGCAACAATATTGAATATTATAGGGAAGCGTTAAAGAAATTAGGATTATAAGTGAATTAATGCACCTATTTCATTATTACTTTTTTTATCCCATTTTAGATATATTTAGAATCCAATAATTAATTAGCAAAGTTTTATAAACGTCAGCCTTGAACAAATGTATCACACTATTTATATTTTTTATTATTTAGAATCTTTTATAATTTAGGAAAAATAGGAATTAATATCTAATTTTAGTTTCGATAAAAAATATTCGAGCCAAAATTTCATTTGATTTGGTTGATATTCTCTCATAACAAAAAGCATTTTAGAACACTAAACATATACATATGTATGATCCTATGTTAGAACACTAAACATACACGCATGTATGATCCAATTTTTATTTCTTGCATAATGCACTTTTTTTTTAAGATAGAACCCGCAAAGGGGCTTACGCATTAATAAAATAAAAAGTTGCAAATCCTTAAGGGAAATTCGAGCCATTAATGCTCATAGAGCAACAATCAAAGAACCGAAAACACTACTAGGATAACATTTCAAAATGTCATATTCCACCAACACACAAGCAACCGACAAACAAGAGCCAATTGCAAGTGGTTGTATCAATACGAAGGGGATGACCAAAAAGCGAGCCAAGCCATTGTAAGATACGAAGATTAAACAAATGTGGGTGATGATTTGGGAAGGAAACCCAAATCAAAACAATGGGTGTTTCCTTATTAATGTTGAAAAAGGGTGACCATTTGGTTAGTTTTATTAAAAAATTATTAATAAAGCACGATCAGTGCACACTATAATCTATCTCACTACTCATGTTTTCTAGGACATGTCAAAAATCCATCAGAGTAACTGAAAACTCTCCATAAATTTTTATGTTAAAAAAGAATTTTCTGATCAAATCTAGAGGCGGCCTTTGATTAGGAAACTTTCATACCAAAGAGAACTCAAAAGGAGCACCAAAAGACACAACCTCTTTTTCTTAGAACCAGAGCGAGATGGTCAAACGATCAAGAAGATAGAGCAATCCGAGAAGAAAGAAAAATAATGGGATAGGAAATAAAATCAAACATAAATGATGGAAGAAACTTCCCAAAGCGGGAGAGGCATCCAAAAACCAGAAGTTGAATCCACTCCTTTGAGGGGAGATGATTAAAGTGCATGTGAAAGCCAATGCCAAACATCAAATTTAAATATATGATAATCTGAACTGTAAGAAAAATGAGAACGAACCTATGATGAGTCGAATGGGATGCAAGTCTTGAACTGGTCGACATACACACCAATCTTCAAAGAATGTTGCGAATAAACATGGATCCATGAGGCTATGATAACAATAAAAAAGGAATTAAAGGGCTTTGTTGGGATTTATTTAGGACCTATAGGCCAATAAAGGAAAATTTATACACACATTACATACTCAAATTTTGAACTCAAGACCTCTTGATTGATAGCCAAATTTCCCAACCAATACATTAACATGATTTGCACCTTCGTCGGGATGTGCTACAGGATGCTTTACTTTTAGAAGTAGATGTTAGATTGTAAGATATTTGCTCAACTATGGAAAACAACCCAAGAAATGTTGTATAGTTGCTTATGATATGAGAGAGATAATTGTTGTGTTAGATGTTGTTAGTGTAGTTGAAGCTACAAGAAGAGGAGCTAGGCATCAATTTAGGAAGCTTATGAGGTCAAGTGAAGGTTCTGGCCAAGCAAGGTGATGGACACGTGGGTTGAAGGTGAAAGAGAATAAGACTATTATGAGCTAACGAAAGGAGGTTTTGCTCAGCCCAAAATATGGGAGAGAATCGAACTTGATGGAAGTTTCAACATATTTATTTTCTTAGATATTTCAGTTGCATGCATGATTAGGAGTTTGTATTGGAATCGTGATTGTGCCATTATCAGTGTTGATATTAAAACATTAGTAAACATTATTTCACATACCAACGTCAAGATACAATCCATTTTTTATTATCATATAATTATTAAATTAATTCATTGAAATGGTAATGCATTTGAAAGTCTACCATAAAAATTGTTGAATGAGGTTGGAACAGCTATGTTGTTAGAGTAGACAACGACTGGAGGAGATGGGACAGTCGGTTGTTGTGAGTGGAAGGGTGACAAGCCACACATGCTAGTCGAGCTCATGCAAACTGGTAGGATGTGGATTGGCAGAAGGTTAGGAGGGCGGGAGTGGGGGTCTCATGTTTGGTCAGTTTCGACAATGTTGGAGCAAGTCATGTGGAGCTCAGGTGGGATCAGGCAGGGTGCACAGCATCGGGACGGCGTCTGAAGCGAGGGAGATGGAGCTGCTGTGTGCAAGATATTTCTGAAGACTTTTATACATGCAGAATAATTAGTAAAGATGTAGGAAACAAGAGTAAAACCAGCCCAGCTTTTAATTGATTAAAAGATGATCAAGCAAATGCTACAGCAACAAGAGTATATATAACTTCAACAGCTTATGAAGTAAAGACACGTGTCCAATTAGTTAGATGTAGCTTAAGCAAGGAGGTGGAGTAGCTGATATGGAGCAGCGGATATGGCATCATGTGCTCTGACAGTCCCCCTCAAATTATGCATTTGTAGAGTAAATACCCAATTTGTCTCTGAGATCAGTGAATCTGCTTGGATGCAATGGTTTAGTAAGTATATCGGATGGTTGATCAATTGAATTAATGTATGAAATGGTCACAGTTTTAGTGTCATTGTGATGACGAAAGAAGTGATAGTCAATCTCAATATGCTTTGTCATGGCGTGGAAAACTAGATTATGAGCCAGAGCCGTGGCTGAGGTGTTATAACAATAGATAGTAGTCGGGCCATGTTGAGGAACTAAGAGATCAGAGAGGAGGCGGCGTAACCAAATGACATATGTCATGGTGGAAGATAGCGCATGATACTCAGCTTCCGTGGAGGATTTAGCCACTGTAATTTGTTTCTTTACACTCCAAGAGATAGGTGTTTTGCCCAGAAAAGCGCATAAACCAGTAATGGACTTTCGATAAGACGTGTCTCTTGCCCAGTCTGCATCAGAATAGGTGGTAAGCTGTAATGAACTTGGAAGAAGAGGGAGTCCAAAGTTGATCGTGCCTTGGATATAGCGCAGTAGCCGCTTGAGAGCTAAGTAGTCTGCCACGGTAAGATGATGCATATTTTGGCAGATTTGATTGGCTGCATAAGCAATATCAGGCCTTGTAATGGTAAGATAGTCGAGGAAGCCAGCTAAGCGCCTGAATTGATGTGGATCGGAATATTGAGCAGCGGACATTTAAGCATCTGGAGGATTTTAAAGTAATAGGAGTTTGAACTGGTTTGTTGTGGTAGAAACTGGCAGCTTGGATCAAGTCAATCATATATTTGGTTTAATGTAAAAAGGTTCTAGGACTGCTTGTGCTTACCTGCAAACCGAGAAAATTTGAGATGGCTCCCAATTATTTAAGTAAAAACTGCTGTTTTAGCCAGAGGAGAAGTTGCTCAATGATAACTGACTTATTGCCTATATTAAGTAGATCATCTACATAGATATGAGTAGAAAGATCTGTATCTCACCTTTGAGATAGATAAGCAAGGAAGGATCAGCCTTGCTGAAATGAAAACCAAATGCAATGAGGAAGGATGTCAGCTTGTTGTACCATTCTCTTGGAGCTTGTTTGAGATCATAAATTGCCTTGTGTAGCTTGCATACATATTGAGGATGTTGTGTGTTACCAAAGCCAGGAGATTGTTGCATATAGACCTCATAATGTAGATCACCGAGTAAGAAGGCATTCAAAATGTCAAACTGTAATGTCGACCAACCACGGTGGAGGGCAACAAGAAGTAAAATTGGAATGGTTGGAATTTTGGCCACCGGGCTGAAGGTCTCATTGTAGTTTATACCAAACTCTTGAGTGAAACCTTGGGAAACCAATCTAGCTTTGTATCTCTCAATATGACCATCTGATGATTGTTTAATTTTGAATACCCAACGACAACCGAGTACATTGGCATGAGTGGGCAGTTGAAAAAGTGACCAAGTACCTTGTTTTTGCAAGGCTAGGAACTCTTCCAACATAGCTTCTCTCCAATGTTTGTGTTTAATGGCTTGATTGTATGTTTTGGGTAGAATAATAGAGGTGGGTTGAGTAAACAAATCGAAGATTGGTTTGGGACGATGTATGCCCATTTTAAGTCTAGTTTGCATAGGATGGGTAGAAGTAGTATTAGGAGGTGGAGGGATGAAAGAATCAGATGAGATTTGAACAGTGGAAGTAGGAGATGGTGAGATTGGCGGAGAAGGTTGTTGAAGTGGTTGGGAATCAGATGGTTCAGCTGGAATGGTAGATGTGGAGCTGCTTGGTGGAGTTTGAGGAAGAGTGGAAATTGGTAGGAGAATATATGGGTTTGAGTATGAATTGGGTGGATGTGAGGTAACTGAAGAGGTTGTAGATTTGAAAGGAAAGGTTTGCTCATGAAAGATAACGTGAAAAGAAATATGAATTTTATTTATAGTGAGATTTAGGCAACGATAGCCTTTGTGAGAGGAGGAATATCCTAGGAAAATGCATTCTTGGGATCGAGGAGGTAGTTTATTTGAAGCGAGAGGTTGTAGCCAAGGAAAACAAAGGTAGCCAAAGGTTTTTAAATGCGAGTAGTATGGTGGTGTATTATAGAGAAGTTGGAATGGTATGCTAAGATTGGCAGCTTTTGTGGGTAATAAATTAATAAGTTAAGTGGATGTGAGAATAGCTTCGGCCCAGAAATGGTTTGGAAGAGAAGCTTCGAGAAGAAGAGTTTAAGAGAAGGTATTGTCGAAAGGCTTGACTGGTGAATTCACCACCGCCATCCGAACAAAAAGTCTTTATTTGGGAGTCAAATTTAGTATATATGAGATTGCAAAATTATTTAAATTTTAATAAGGTTTCTTATTTGTGTTGCATTAAGAAAAGCCAAGTAAAATGAGTATAATCATCAACAAATAGTACATAATAGCGAAAACCATTGATAGACGGAATAGGAGCCGGACCCCAAACATCTGAGTGTATTAACATAAAAGGTTTAGATACATGGGAACTAGAAGAAGTAAAGGGTAGTTTATGGATCTTGGCCATATTACATGATTTGCAAACAAAATGAGAATTGGGATTACATATAGAAGTAACTAATTTGGCTAAGTGGTGATGAGTTTGAATGTTTGGATGTCCGAGCCTAGCATGCCAGATGGTTGAGTAAAGTTGAATGATGAGCTTTATGGTTATTGATGGATGGAGTGACAAGAGATTAGATGCCATCACAGCTATGTCCACGGATGAGAATGTGATTGTCCTGTAAGTCCTTGATAAGAAAACCATTGGAGTCAAAGGAAATTGAACAGTTTTTATCTGTTGTTATTTGTGGATATATAAGAGATTATGTGAAAGTAGAGGAACATGAAGTAAATTGTATAATTTGAGCTTACGAGTAGAGTCGGGAAGGGGAAGGATGCCTTGACCCATATGTTATATATGAAGTGAGTTGTCGTTTGCTGTGGAGATGGCTTCTGATCCTGTGTAAGGAGTAGGGAAGTGAAGATTGGATGCATCTGGTATGATGTGGTATGAAGCACCAGAATCAAGGATCCATTCGTTGGTGGAGGCGGGTAGATGACTGGTCAGATGAGCCTTCAATGCAGAAACAGATGGGTTGGAGTTGTACTCGGTGTTAAAATGATGCCAGCAATTTATGGCAACATGTCCCAGTTTTCCGCAAATTTGACAGGTCAGACGTGGTGTTAGAGTTCATATTTGGTCTGAAGGGAGCTCCACGTCCTCTGTTTCCCCTATAATTAGAACGACCGCGAGATATAGAAGAACGATTAGAGTAAAGAGCGGTATTGTCCGGTAGTGACGATACGTCACATTTAAGCTCGGTTTGCTGATGAATCTCCTCACTGCATAGGAGAAAATAAAGAACATCCAAGTTAATCTGTAGCTGACAGGTTCTAATTACTGTTTTGAATGGGTTATAGGACGGAGGAAGCCCATTCAAAATGTGCAGATTAATATCTTCAGAATCTAGATGAGCTCCGACAGAGACAATATTATCAACTAGTGCCTTGATCTTGGCAAGGTACTGCATCATTGTGAAATCCCTCATTTGGACATGATAAAGCTCATTTTTAAGCTGCATTACACGGAATCTGTTTGAGGGTTGAAGCAGAAGTTCTAGGGTAGACCAGATATCTCATGCTGAGGTAAGATTCAAAATGTAGGGTAGAACAGCTGGAGAAATTGTAAAGAGAAGAGCCGAAACAAGGTTTTGCTCTATCAGGCTCCATAGTTTGTACTCAGTAGGGTTGGTTTCAGGGATTAATGCAGCAGGCTTGGCAGTGAGCATCGTGAGATAGCCATCGAAGCCATTAGCTGAAAAGGGCTAAAAAATCTGCAATCTCCATACAGGATAGTTGTCATTGGTTAGCTGATTTGGATGAATCAGCTTGAGATTTGTCATAAGAAATTTAAGAGGAGAAGGAATAGTAAAATCTTCCATGGAAGCATACATCGATGACGTCTGTTATGCGGCTGTGTGTGAGGTTTGAGAAGAGGAATCTTGTTCAGCCATGAGAAGTGCGAAGGCTCGGCTTCTATAGAAGCTCTGATACCATGAAGACTCTTATACCCGCAGAAGAATTAGTAAAGATGCAGGAAACAATAGTAAAACTAGCACAGCTTTTCATTCATTAAAAGATGATCAAGCAAATGCTACAGCAATAAGAGTATATATAACTTCAATAGGTTATGAAGTAAAGATACATGTTCGGTTAGTTAGATGTAGATTTAAGCAAGGAGGTGGAGCAAATGATATGGAGCAGCGGATATGACATCATGTGGTCTGACAATTTCTTGTTGGCAAGTAAGTTCAAGTAGGCTAATGCAAGCGGTCGGCGGAGGGAGCACATGATCGAAAGTCTTGTGGGGTCGCACGGGCTTGGCATGTAGGAGTGTGGTACGTTATTGTACCACAGAGGTCGTGGGCAGACCAGAGTCCGTTCAGGCACGGCAATTGTCTGCGTGGAAGCTAGCAGTCCGGGCTTCTTCATGTGAGAAGGTGGGTGGAAGGTGCAGAGTGAAATGGAACCCCAGAGGACCTAGTAGATCCTACAAATGCCTCGCCTTTTTTCTTCTTATTAGAAACATGGGAAATTTACATACATAGCACTTTATTTCATGTTAGTTACATATTTACACCCAAAATATTAATATTACTTAAAATATAGAAGGCACTCTGCCAGGTTCGGCTACCCAAAGCAATCCCCCTCTTGCACGGCTAGCTGGCGGCATGCATGCACCCAATCAACCACCTAAAAATTGTCGCTAATGTGCTAGAAGAAAAGAATGTTGATTCTACCCTTATTCTAATCAAATATAAAGATTTATATTTAATTGATTAAATTTAGTAGATGTGGATTATTGATATAACATAAAAAACATTAAATTAATAAATTAGAATGTATTTTGAGCATAATATGATTTAATTAAGTTCAAAATCATTTTATAAAAGTTAATTTTGTGTAGATAAAATTTGATTCAATTTTATTTTCATTAAATTGAATTTTGGGCAGGTTAATTTTACTTGAATGAGTATGGTTTTAAAATGAATTGTGAGTGAGGATTACAATTGGTTTTTAAACTAGCTTGAATTGAGACAATGTGGATTGAGATTGAATTTGATTGAATATATTTGATAAATTTTGAAATGAATTTGAGTTTGATTTGATCGATTTAGTATGAATTGAACCTACATTGACCATTTTGGCATTAAATTAATGAATTTTCTCTTAAATTTGTTTTTAGGTTGTTCAATTTGATTTTGATTGATTTGATGTGAGTTAATTTAGGTTGATCAAAATCATCGAGATTGAATTGAAAATCAAGTTGAATTGGCTCGACATGGCTTGATTTAATATAATTTAAACCAATGTGGCATTCATTAATTTGAAGTCAAGTTAATTAAATATTTAATATCCCATTGACCTTCGTAATCACAGTCGAGAATTTTTTTCTACTCATGCAAGAAATTAATTTTTTTTAATGAAATGAACTCATACTTTAGCACAAACGAAGAAGGCTTGCATGATATATATTTTTAGAAGATCATCGTCTCTTCTAATGGCTTCTTAGGAACTGCTAGATATATTTCAGGGCATACAAAATCTCTGGCTTGGGTAAGGCCGGGAGATCATACAAGGGTTTTGGGCCTGTAGTTGCCTCTTTACGCCATGATATATATGGAGCTATTTGAAGATGTTTATTATCACGAACAGTGGCGGAACCACACTAAGGTTAGGGGGCCAATTTGCCACCCCCCCCCCCCCCCCCCCCCCCCCCCCCCCCTATAAAAAAAAAATGTTTTTTATAGGAGAGAGAAATTTTTTTTTTGCCCCTCCTAAAAAATTACTTTTTGCCCCCCTAAAAAACTCTTTTGTCCTAACTTGTTTTAAAATATCTATATATTTCTTCGAATTTAGTTCTAATATTTTCTTTCGTGTTTTTCATGATAATTTAATTATACTTTTTTTTCTTTATTTTTCTTGCTTATTTTTTTAAATAACTTATATATATTATTTTTAATATTTATTTATTTTTATATTGTACTTGCCCCCCCTCAAAATTGAAGCTGGTTCCGCCCCTGATCACGAAGAAGAAGATAAAGGTTTGATGCAATCACATATTTCTCAATGGTCCTAGTATCTAACCTCAATGGACAAAATATTGAAGTTATATACGGCAAATAAAAGGTGTGGTTAAGAGTCTAATTTTTTGGCAATCTTTGTGATGGATAAATAATAAAGCAGCAAGCCCAAAACCATGTTATTTTTGCATGCATTTTAAATAATCAAACGCTCAAACAAATGCATAATATAATTATAATCAAATAAAACGGATCACAAATTGTTGAAATCTTTTCAAATCAATGAACAAAAAACATTCAAAATAATTTCAAAAGTTCTCAAAGTCATGATTTTGATTTTTGCACATATTTTTAAATATTTCATTGATGATAAATTTGATCCAAATATTTTAATTTTGAAATCATAAGGAACCATAAGCATAATGATATATAGATTTTATACATTAAATACACGTACTGCATTATAAGTACATTGAATATGATTTTTTTTAATATTTATATTTTTTCAACTATAATTGTTTTGCTTGGATTCCATTAAGTGCTTGAAACTCTTAGGATTGCTATAAAGCTTCCAACAGAACAATCATGAATGCCTCCTCCATCTTTGTTTCTAAGACTAAGTGAAAGTCTAACAGAGAAGAAGCTTTATCTATACACCAATGGAGAAGAGGGAGGAAAAAGAAGTTTGGAAAAGAAAATTGAGATTTCTTTTCATATCTTGTTGATTACTTTTTAACAAAGGCCATATACATATATGCACCATACATGCATTTTTATACTTTGATACTTTGCCTATCAATTAATTGGAGAAGATGAACTAACTACCTTATTTTTTTATTTCATTATTCAATCCATCAATCACACAATGATGATGTCTCAATTGAGGAAAAAATATATGCAGTGGGATCTCTTTTAATGAGAATCAATGAGTGATTTCCATATTGCTAAAATAAGAAAATTTTATGTACATGATATATTTTTTTTATTACATGAAATAAATTGATTAGAAAATTTATTAATTTATAATATTATTAAAAACAAACTATTTCTAACCTGGTGAAAAAGCATTAAGACACTAAATTCATGATGTAAAATGAAAAATTAATAAAACTATTGTAAATAAATATCATTGTTTGCGGTAACACATATACAAAATATGTTTTCTCATCTTCCACTTATTTTAATATTTAATAAAAAATCATTTCAATACCTCTTAAAACAATGCCAATTTTTTACACAAATAACCTCGTTGGATCTCCTAATAAACTAGATACTATAAAAGTTAAATCTTAATTTAAAAATAAATATAAATTTTAAAATATTAAATTTAATTTTTATGACATGAACTTTGCACACTATTCTATTTATGGATAACGGTGGCTAGCAAACTTTTATAGACCAAAATGAGAAGAAAATTTAATGCACTTGAATATTTTCCACAAATACTTATTCTATACCACATATTTATATCTCAAACAAAGATTGCATATTTAACTCCAATTCTTATTAATTTTTGTTTGAGCGTGGTAGTATTGGAAGGCACTACAGCTCATTTCCTCCATTGTTCACCACAAATACAATAACATTATGGTCTGGTCTGATCTCCCAATAGATCTCCTCCGTCGCATCTCGTCACACTTGTCCATTGTAGACTTAGTTCGATTATCTGTTGTCTGCACCTCATGGAATTTCACTCATGCCAACTATGCACTCCTTGGATTTGAATGTCGTCCCTCTCCATGGTTGCTCCTTTCCAATGATGTCGGAGAGGCCTCTGACACACTCAACTTTCGCGAACTTACCATAGAAGGAGAAGAAGCTGTCGTCGGCTTCCATCGTTGCTTCTCTTCCATTGGTAACCACATTGATGGTCGTCGCTGTTTTGGCTCCAATGATGGATGGCTTGTGACCCTTGATACAATGAATCTACAACCTCGCCTGTTCAACCCTGTCACAAAGGCAGAAATATGGCTCCCATCCCTTTACGAATTTATCATGCCACAAATTTCCCCTGACGACACCATCAGAAATTCTTGCAAAGAAAATTTCTTTGACATTACGTCTGATGACTTACGCGATATATATTTTCATAAGTTCATTGTCTCCTCTAATGACACCTCTGGAACTGTTGTTGTTATCTATGGCATTACAAAAGCACTTGCTTTGGCATGTTCAGAAGATCTGACTTGGGTTGATGGACCACAATTATCACCTTACAACACTGAGGATGAAGAGCAGTTTGAAGATGTTTGCTATAATAAAGAAAATCAAACATTTTATGCAATTACAAATTTTTCTATGGTGCTTGCTTTTGACCTCAATGGTCAAAATATTGAATTAATCTGCCCGAATGGGCCCAATCCATACTATCGCACCAGAAACTTTGATTGTATGTACTATATTGCCTTTCTGTCAGGAACTCTTCTAAGAATAGAGAGGTTGATTGATATTACTCCTAATAGGAACCATAATGCGACAACGATGACTATTTTTGTTTTCAAGTTTGAGCCTGTTGTTGCTACTTCTTCTTCTTCTTCTTCTCACTCTCAATGGATCCCTGTCAATGAGCTAGGGGAATACTCCATTTTTGTTGGTTGTAATCAGACATTTTCTTTGCATCACACAGTTGCTATTGGAATTAAACCAAACTGCATATATTTTGCCGATCATTGGAGAAACATGTTGCCAGGTTATGTTGATTGTGATGTTGGAGTTTTTGATCTTTACAATGATCGCATTCAATATATCCTTCACCCATATACACGGACTAATTGGCCACCATCAATCTGGTTTACCCCATCATTTTCATAAATAAATATCTTAATCTTTTCTTAGCATGTAATATGAATATTTTTGGATTATAAGTCTATTTTTAACATTTATTGGACACTTTTTTAGGTAATTTTGAGTATTTTTTAATTTAAATATGTACTTGCCTCTTTTATATTTGTTTTCAAGAAAATAAATTACTAATTTTAGATCACATTTGAGTCATTTTGTGATCTTATTAGTTAGTATAATCAGCTTCTTTTTACATGTGAAGAATGATTTGGAGTAGAAAACATTAAAAACAACTATCTGAAATGAAAAAATTAAAATGAAGCTTATATAAAAAGAATGAGAGAAAATTATTGTTTAAATCTAATAAAGAAAGATCATTTCAAATATTTTCTAACCAAGTCTTTTTAGGTCTAACTCTACCTTTCTTAATATAAGTCAAATCTAATACCTCTACTTTCCTAACCGGATCAACAGAAGGCCGTCATTTTATATGACCAATCTATCTGAGGAGACTTTCTCTAATCTTATCTTCGATTGTAGATACTCCAACTTTTTCACGTATATGCTCATTTCGTATCCTATCTCTAAGGGTAAAGCCAATTATCCACATGAGCTTCCTCATCTCTACAACACTTAACTGAGTATTATGATTCTTCTTTTAATGGCCAACATTCAACAACATAAAGCATTGCAAGTTTCACCACCATCTAATAGAATTTTCCCTTAAGTATGAGGGGGACTTTTCCATCACACAACAAACCCGATGCATAACTCCACTTCAACAATCCAACTTCAACTCTGCTAATAATATCCCCATCTAATTCACCATTATTCTAACCAATTATCCAAGATATCTAAAACGTTTACTCTTATTAGTGACTTGATCACCCAAAGTTATAATCCACTCACTAGGTCTATTACTACTAAAATTACTCTCTATATATTTAGTTTTGGATCTACTCAAGTGAAAACCTTAAGACTCTAAGGTTGACCTCCTAATTCAAGTTTACCATCAACATCCTCTCTAGTCTTATCCACAAGAAGAATATCATCAGCAAAAAGTATACACCAAGGTACATCCTCTTACAAATGTCTAGTGAGAACAACGATGACTAAAGAAAAAAAGATATGAGCTTAAGGCAGATCCTTGATGTAATCCAGTCAAAATATGAAAAAAACTTGGTCAAACCACCTTGTGTTTGAACAAGTAATATCTCCTCAATACATAACTTTAATGATTTGAATATAAGCGTTATTAACTCCTTTCTTTTCATGAACTCTCCATAGCACTTATCTTGGAACTTATATAGAGGAAAATGCATGTTTAAATAAAAATGCTACTAAATACATTTCCCAAAAAAATTGTGTAACAAATAATAAAATAGACATATTTCAAAAGTATTCATATTTCATGGTTAAAAAAATTATGCTCCTCAATTTATGAAAGTGATGGTGTAAATAAGATTGAAGGACTCCATTTAGGCCGTGAATCAATGTCACATATTTAATTTCTAGTGTTCAGTGTGAAGATAAAAAGACTAGCTTTGTGATCAATATACTCTGGAAAGATGTCACTTAAATTATCAGTGAACTATATGTAATTTGTTACAATTTCATAAATAGTCAAGTGTTGCAATAAAAATGTTTGGTTAGAAGCTACAAACAAGGAACAATCCCCCAAATCCTATCGGATTCCATTGAGAAGAAGACATAAAAAAGAAGCAATATCAACTTGCTTAAACATGAAACAAACATACCAATCATCTAAATTTGTGAGAAACCTATATATATATATATATATATATTGCAGTAACAATAACATATTGCAGAAGGCATCGAAGCTACTTTCCTCCTTTGTTTGCCTTCGCATAAACAATAATGGTATGGCATGTTATGATCTCCTTGTAGATCTCCAATGTTGCATCTCATTGCATTTGCCCCTTATAAACTTCTTCCACCATCATCATCAACACCTTATTGAAGTTTGCTCTTGCCAACGATGTACTCTTTTAAATTCAATGCATCCCTCCCTGTTCCATCTTAGAAAAGCTGAAGAGGCATCCAACACGCTCACTTACTGTTATCTCAACATCAACGAAAAATGCTGCTTTGGCTTCCATCGTCACTTCTCTTTCTTAGATAGCCACATCTCTAGTCATCACAGCTTTAGCTTAAGGATGGATGGCTCAAGTCCCCTAACAAAACAAATCTACAACCACACCTCTCCAATCATTTCACAAATGCTGAAATATTGCTCCAATCCTATTTCACCATCACCAAAGGTCGAGGGCATATGATCGAGCCCCAATATACCAATGACGACTCCATTTGGTTTAATTATAATAAAATGTACTCATAATTTAACACATACGAGAAATGCTTACATGATATAAATTTTTAGAAGATCATTGTCAAGTGTGATGACTCCAAAATTATTATTGTTACATATGGCCTTACAAAAGCATTGGCATTGGCAAGGTCAAGAGATAAGGCCACTCTACCTACAATTACCTATTTAGACCATAAAGCACATGGAGAAATTTTAGGATGTTTACTATCATGAAGAAGATCAAAGGTTTTACACAATCACACTTTTTTTTCTATCATGCTAGCTTTTGACCTTAACAAACCAAATGTTGATTTGATATGCTTGAAGATGAAGGACCCATACTTGCACACCAGAACTCAAATTTCATACACCATCTTGCCTTTTGTCCAGAACTCTTCTAAAAATTGAGAGGGTGGTTGATACTTTTGAGAAGAAGATCGAGAAGAAATGTTAAGCAAAGGCAATAGGCATCTTTATTTTAAAGTTTGTGCTGACTAGTTTTGCTTCTTCTTGCTCTTCCTCTCATTGGATCCCCATCAAGGACCTAGGGGTTTGCTCATTATTTGTGGGTTGTAATAAGAATTTTTCCTTGAATCACATAGTTTCTCCCAAAATTAGGACAAATTAAATATACTTCATTGATCATTTGAGCTATATAATACCAGAGTATGTTGATCAGGTATTGGACTTTTTGATAATAATAGTGAACAATTTCAGCTTTTCCTTAACTTAGATTCACAGCCTAAATAGCCCCTTCAATTTGGTTCACACCATAACTTTTGAAAACTACATATCTTAATATTTGCTAAGCATGAAATTTGAATTATAAGTTCATGAGCCATTATAAGTTCAATTTATAAACTTTCATCATCATAAAATAGATACAAAATGACTTAATTATAGCTTATTGGATAATAAGGAGCACCAAAAGTCCAATAAATGATATTTTTTTCCAAATGATAATTTCATAGATCCACAAAACACTAACTCTTTATTTGTTAATTTGACAATTCAGTAATTGACTTAAATACAAAGATTTATAATACAAGACTTAAATAATTGGTAAAAGATTAACGATTATGATAATAGTTTCTTTAAAATAAGCTATCAATAAGAATTTAGTTCTGTTGCATGAATGATGTTTTTATAATTAATAATGTTTAAGAAAAGCATAAAAGTGCATTTTAGTTAATGTAATTGAAAAGAATTTAAAATATAATATCATATATATTATATTTATGCTTCATGCAGGCTCGTTATTCCATAAAAAATAACTATAATAGCTAGTTTAAGTTTTTTAAGGATATCATTCAACATAGTATTGAATATTTCAAAAGTGCATGTGAAAAGCTAACGCCAATAGTCAAATTTTAATTTATGATAAGCTCGAATGTAAGAAAAATGAGAACTAACATATGACGAGCCGAATGGATGCAAGGCACACACACCAATCATCAAAGAATTTTGCTAATAAATATGGATGGATGAGGTTACGATAACAACAAAACAAAAAGGAGTTAAAAGGCTTTTTCAAGATTTTTTTTACATATAGGCTATTCAAGGCAAAATTATACACACATTACATACACAAGCTTCAAACTCAAGACCTCTTGGTTGATAATCAAAGCTCTCAACTAACACATCAACATGAGTTGCACATTTGTCAGGATGTGCTACGGACTGCTTTACTTTTAGAAGAAGTACATGTTAGGAAGTACCATGTTTGCTCAGCAATGGGCAATAACCTAAGAAATGTTTTAGAGTTGCTTGTGATAGGAGGGAGATAATTGTTGTGTTAGATGTTGCCATTGTAGCTGAAGCTACAAGAAGAGGCGCTAGGCTTCAATTTAGGTGGCTTATGAGGTCGAATGAAGGTACTAGCCAAGCAAGGTGATGGACACATGAGTTGAAGGCAAGGGAGAATAGGGCTATTATGAGCTAACAAAAGAAGGTTTTGCTCAGCCCAAAATGTGAGAGAGAACCAGACTCAGGGGCAGATTCAATGAATTTATTTATTTTAGATAAAATTTTGAAGAAGCTTTTGCCAATAAAAAATTTAAGGCTTAATTGAATTAATTCAATACTTAATTTTGTAAATTGTAGCAGACATTATAATTAGAGATCATAATAATAAAGAGAAATGTTATCAGATGGAGATCACAGTCATGGTGAGATAGGAATGTGAGAAAATAAAACCACACATATTCGGTGTGCTTTCGTATTTGTAATCAAATGCCGCATTGAGAATAACGCACCATCTCGAAAGACGAATGTCGTATTCTACAATTGATTCAATAACAAAAAAAAAAGGTTTTTAGAAATATCATTTTTATAATATATTTCATATTGAAAGATGAAGAGACTATTCTACGAAGGATTTAAAAGAAAGAATGAGTATGATCAGATATGACAAAAAGAATATTATATAATCTCAAAAGAAGATAACGACATTCTAAAAAGGTACTTGATAATAAAATAGGTTTTAGAAAGATTGTCTACGTTTTCATATCTTTTCTCTACCTTAAAATAATAAGATAGGAATTATTTTATTTTTTAGTTTTAGGTCCACCATATATAACATCAAATCCTTATAGTTAATTACATCACAAAGAGAGATAAATCTCTTGGGAATACTCTTGATTAATAGAATGACAACATTTTTTAGGATTTCAAAGTTCACGACAAGGATTTGAAGATTTTAGACTTCTCTAAGGGGATTGGCTCAAGGTTGACTAGTTCTTTCTAGAGTTGAATGATGAAGAGTAGGGAGCACTAAGATTTTGAAACTGCTCAAAAGTGCCCAACTCTATCCTATGGTTGGATTTTAGTATTTTTAAATGAGATTTAATTTGTTTAAACTTACATTTTTTTAAAAAGTTGGGACTTATATTAATCTTGATCACCAAACTAATATAATGCCCAATAGGTGATGACATATTATATACAAAATCAACCTCAGAACCTAGAGCTAAAGTGAGTCACTACAAAGTTGTAACTCCAACCTTGTTTAATGAAATACAAAGGAAGTTATCTCTCTCACCCTAGCAAGGGTTTGAGAAAACCCGACTCTTCTAAACTTATGATCCAGTCTAGATATGACTGCCAACTAAATTCCACCTAACGCTTTAAAACCATGATATCAAGTCCCATGAAATAAAAGATAGGGTGGATTGTTGTTTAAATAAGAAGAATGGGACAAGCATCTAAGAAATCCTAATAGTATGACCCCCTGGTCAAGACCTCACGGATTCATCATTCCAGGTTCTACGATGCCCTTAGCCTACTTGATCAAGTGTTGATTAGAGGATTCTTGTTAGCAACCATATGTTGTCTCATCCAAGGAGACCTTGTAGACTAAGAAGGTAGGGGAGCTAATCCTAGGCCGACAAATAGGGAGTGTGCAGGCTTGTGGATAGTGAACCTATGTCTATGTTGTCCATCCAAAATTGTCACACTTAAGCTATATATATATATATATATATATGTTCACGAAGAGTGCAGAATTGTAAAGTCATATACAACATCTCCTATCAGAATCATAGGTAAAGTAGGTTTTGCATTATCAAATTATGCAATGGTATGAACGGATCAAATTACACAATGATATAGAGCATAAGCAATCTCAAATAACATCATTTACCTTAGTTATTAACTTCTAGATTAAATTTTGAAATATGAAAGATCTTACTCAATTGGTGTTATATATGATCTTGCTCTTTTATTGATGCCCTTTGGGGTGCCAGTTCTTCAGTGGCTTTTTCTGATCTCAAAACTATAACCCATCGTGGGTTATCGTCACTTTGGATTTTGGAAGATTAGATACTTACTCTTGCAACCCCTTTTGAATTCTTATTGATCAGTAAATTTCCCAGTCACAGGCCTAGTTTAGAATCGATTCAAAAAATTTTATTTAATCTTAAGATTAGCAGTGATTTCTTGGTTACCCACTTGGATTTAAGGCATGTGTTGATTAAACTCATAAATAACATGGATTATAGGATTTTTTACCCATCGCTCTTACTTTGTCAACAACTGCTTTATGAAGCAGATCAAATAGTCACCATTTTTTGACATTTCTATGGAACCCCTAATCATTCATGAAAATTTTGGATTTATTAAGTATGATGGGATGGAAGAGTTTCCTCCTTTTTGTGAACACTATAAATCTCTGGGTAATCTGAAAATTGATTGTTTTAGCCTTCACCCTCATTTAAAAAAAAAATTGCAAATTAATCCCAAACCTGGGACTACTACTGCTAAGGAAAATATTAGATCATCTTCTCATGATGATATCCTTTCTTTTGCTAATACTTTTGCTACCGAGGAAATTGAGAGCAATAGTAAAGTTATGACTATGAATCCTATCTTGGTTCATATTTCTGATACTTCTGGTAATCTATAAACTATTTTTCCTATAAAGTAATTTGTGGATCATCAGTTCGTAATAAAATGTTGAATGTGGTCTCTGGTGTTGATGGTGAGGGGCTTCATTATCTTGATTAGTATGTTAAGAATTATATTTGTCCTAACCTTGTGGATGCTCCTCTTCTTCTTCATAGAGGTTTGGATGTTTCTAATAGGGTGCCTATAATTAACATACTGGATTCCCTTATTTCTAATGATGAGTTACTAAAATTTGGTGGTGGGAAGTAGCATTTAGATTTGCATTATGTAGATCCTATTGATCATGCTAACTGGTTGATCCCATGTAATCAGTTAGGTAATAACTAGGCTGTTGAGGTGATCTTTATAAATTTTTTAGGATGATATTGCTATGAATGTTGTGTAAGTAGTTAATAATGTTTTCCCCACGATTATAGGTAAGAAAGTAAGAATAAAAAGAAAATTTGGTGCAAAATATTATGTATTCTTAAGGCAAAGCTAATAGATTTAAAGCTCAATATATTCCTTCTTCTATTGTTTAGTTATGTTTGTTTATCTCACTGGAATTGAGTTTTTCTGCTTTTGGGGTGTCCTGCTTGGTGCAGTTAGTCTTTTGTTTTGTGTTGGTTGGGTTGTCTCTGACTGGTTGGGCTAGTTAACTTTTGACCTTTTTTTAGAGGCCCTGGCTGGGTCTTTTGGTAGCTGGGGCCTTTTGGTTTTGAATCTGCATTGCATGGCTCCTACTTAATTTTTGTAGGTTGGGGACATTTGGTCATGTTTTTAGTGGGTTTGGTTTTTATCTTTTTGGTGTGGTGCCCTACAATGATGGGTTTGACTATTTGGTTGGTGGTTCTCTGGTTGGTTGTTAGTGGGTTGGGTTTCTCTAGTTGTTCCACTCCTATTTTGGTGGTGTGTTTACTATCTTCTTGATGTGTGCTCATTTTTATTAGTATGTAAATTTATCTTTTCTTGCATATATAGATCTTAAATTGGGTCTTTGGATTCAAATTGGACTGCTTGGCATGTGTTTTCTGGTGCGATTGGAAGTTCTTGTCGATGCAATATCTTTGATTGAGATTGTCTTCTACTTGGGTTTTGCAGGTTCAGGTGGATCGCTTATGATGCATTTACATGGTTTTTTGATTGATTGGGCTCTAGCTCCTTTTTGGGTGGTGGCTCCTTGCTTCCCCGTAGTATTTTCTTTATGTTTCATTTTTTTTTTATAATTTAGTGAGGTTCTTAAGCTCTTGGGTTTATTTTTGTTTTGTATATAGCTCTTTGAACATTAGTGACTCAAGATCCTTTTAAGAGCTTGTAACCTTTTTTTTTTTTTTTTTGAATTAACGCGTAGGCGCCTCTATGATTTTTATCAAAAAAAAAAAATAGTTGACATACTAAGCTCCTTTATGATTATGGCAAAAGTGCAAATCATCTCCTTACAACAAATAACTATGCCTAAACGTAAAGGAGATTTGGGACTCCCCTTTCTCTCCATCTTTAATATCATTCATAAAAACTAAGATTATTTGGAATTGTATCTATATTTATGGCCGTCTTTGATTATAGTTAAATGCTTGGTATATTTTTTTTTTAGACATCACCTGTAGAAATTACTCAATATTTTATAAGTTATTTAAATTAAAAGAAATATGTCTTAAATGCACATATAATTAATATAATAATATAAATAATAATTACTAAACATTTATACTATAATTTTAACCAAACCAAATCCAAGAAATTTAAAAGGCTTAGTTAAACTTTCTTGCAATGGAGCTTTTCATAGGGAAAAATGTGATCAACATATTTTGATCATAAATTAGTCAAAAAATTAATTCATGGGAGATTGTGAAATACAGCTCAACGTAGGTGTTCGCCAATTAAACTAGAAGGCATTGTAGCTCCTTTTGATTGAGTTTTAATTTCATTTAAGTTTATCAAATTAAGAATATTCATTTTAGTTTTTGACACAAAAAAAGTCTTATTTGATCTTTTAATGAGCCATATACAATGAAAGATACTTTTTTATATAAAAGAAATAGAAAATTTTGAATTAATAAATCTAAATTTTATACTTGAGTATTCAAAATGCTTAATCTAAATTAAATCTAACAAAGTAGGCTCCATAGTTCCAACAGACCAATCAAGAATGCCTCCTCCATCTTCATCATCTTTGTCCCTAAGACTAAGAGAGAGCCTAACAAAGAAGAAGCTCTGTCTATACACAAATGGCAAGGAAGGAGGAAGAAGGGTGGAAAAGACATGAGACATATTTTCCAATCTTGTTGATTACTTTCTAACAAAGGCAATATACATATATTCACCATACATATAAACTTTGGTTTACTTTTCGTGCTAATGATAACCTTTGGGCTACTTATATGCATTCTAAGTATTGTATTGGTTGGCATCCTACTAACATTGTCCCTAAGCAGGGGGATTCCAAACTGTGGAAAAGAATTTGCAAAGTTAAGTGGAAGGTTGAACCTCTTATTTCTTGGGGCCTTGGGGAAGGTAACATCTTTTTTTGGCAAGATAAGTGGCTTGGAAATGATTCCATTGATTCTGCTTTAAATTCTTCTTCTAATGCTCTTATTAAAGTTAATGAATTCTTTATTAATAATGCTTGGGATTTTGATAAGCTTTCTACTTATCTCCCTGAGTGTCTTACTAATCGTATTTTAATGATACCGATTAATGCCTCGATCAAAGATACTATTTTGTGTAATCTTTTGAATGATGGTGCTTTTTATATTAAGAAGGCTTGGAATTATTTCAGGAAGAAAGGGAACGATGACAAGGTTTCCCTTCTACGGTTTTTGTCTTCATGTGGAGACTTTTACATAAATTTATCTCTACGGAGGATAGACTGGTTTCTAAGGGTTTCAGTTTAGCTCTAAATGCCAATGTTGTTATCATAGAGAGAATTTACATCATGTTTTTGTTTCGGGTCCTATTGCCATTAGAACTTGGACTTTCTTTGATGATTTATTTAATCTGCATTGTTTTAATGCTCATACTACTCTTCGTAATTTACTCAATTCGTGGTTTATTGCTACTAAATGTCATATTCGTAATGTTATTCCTTCTCTCATTCTTTGGTTTCTTTGGTTAGAGAGGAACAATTCAGTTTTTAAGGGCATTAAAATGAATCATCTTAATGTTATTGATAGGGTAAAAGAGAAGACTTTGGCTTTGATGGCTGGTAATCTGATTAACATGAAGAGTTTCCATAATTGCTATTATGTTAGTAAATCTTTATGGATTAACTGGGGCCGTCCTATCTCTTTTATTAATGTTGATTACTGGTGTAAGCCCCTTCCCAATTTTTGTAAACTTAATGTTGTTGTGGATACTTTGAATGGTAAGGCTGGCTGTGCGGGTCTTATTAGGGATTCTTTGGGTGATTTGCTGGTTGCTTTTGCGGGTCAGACTCAATCTGAACATCTTCAGTCTAACTTGCTTAAGGCAATTCTTTTTTGTTTACATTTATGCATCTCTATGAATGTCTTTATTCTGTATATTGAGGTTGCCACTAGTGGTGGTTTAGCTCTTTTCGTGAGCTAATTGATGCTGGGTGCTCTCATAACGATTTTTATATTATTAGGGACATTAGAATTATGTTGGTTCAATTTCATTATCATCTGTCTCAGGTGGGCAATTTGGGTAATTCCTCGGCCTCTTGGTTAGCTAACTGGGGTTGTAGCTTAGATTATATCACTGACTTTATTCCTAATACTATTCCTTCTTACCTTAAAGGTCTACTCTATCTTGAAAAATGTGGTACTCCTTATGTTAATCTGTAATTGTGCTTGGTGTTCTTTATTTTTCTGTTTTTTTAGGTGTTCAACCTTCTTTTTTATGCCTTCTCCCTGAGTATTTCTTCTATTATTCTATGCTTGTCTTGGATTTTACTTTGGTGCACTTGTGCTGGAAGGCTTTATTTTTCCCTAGCATATTTCTGTTTGGTGTTTCTACTAACCTGGGTGGCTGCAATTCTTTCGAGTTTGTGGTTCCTGCTGTTTTCATCTTCGGGAATTGTCTTTTTTCTGTAATGGTTATGGGTTGTTGGACTAGAGCTATGATGTGGTGGGTTTGTGGTCTGAAGCTCAATCCTTTAGTTGCTCTCCTTCTTGGGGGAATTACTTGTTGGTTGGGTTGGATCTCTTTGATGTGGTGTTCTGGGGATAATCTATATGATAATTTTTGGTTTGGTGGCTTTACGGGTGTGGATATTCCTCTTTTCAGCCTAATGGAGGTGAAGGCTGGGCCTGCTACTTGCTGGTCGTTGTTTGGGTTTGCGTTTTTTCTATTTTTTACAGGTGAGGCTATTTGCTAAGGCCACTCAGGATACTATCAGATTGCTTCTCAATGAGTGGAGGATCTTCTTCGTCTTTTTACTGAGGAGCATTTTTGGGGCTAATGTTCAGTTAGGATGGAAGTTTGTATTGATCGAGGTTTATCTGCTTAGTATTTTTTGGGTGGAGCTCATTTTGGATCAGTCCAAGAATTTTTGTAAAAAGATTGTGTTATACGTAGATTCTTTCATCTTTCTTTTTTGGATGCTTGTCCATAGCATCTTTAGCTTGTTTTTATTTTTGCTCTTTCTTTTTTGGTTGGGGAGTTTATTGGCTCTTAGGTTCTTTACTATTTTGTTTTGTAGCTCCTCTGAGCATTAGCGAACCTTTGATCTCCTTTTCATTTGTGTAATCATTTTTGTTTTTTTAACATGTATTCCCCTTTGGGGTTTTTGTTTATATATATATATATATATATATATATATATGCACCATACATGCATTATTTCTTTAATATTTTGCCTATCAATTAATTGGCGAAGATGAACTACTTACCTTATTTAGGGTTTAGGGTGGCCATGGAAAAAACAAAGGCAATATACATGCTCTGTGCATGCATTGTTTTACTTTAATATTTTGCCTATCAATTAATTGGCGATGATGAACTACTTACCTAATTTTTTTTATTTCAGTATTCCTTCCATCAATGGGATCTCTTTTAATCAGAATCAGTTAATGGTATCAAAATTACTAAAATTATAAAATTTCATGTATTAAATTGATCATAAATTTTATTATATGAACTAAATTGATCAGAAATTTATTAATTTATAATATTATTAAAAACAAACTATTTCCAACCTAATGAAAGAGCCATTAAGACACCAAATTCATTTTGTAAAACAAAATAATAAAACTATTGTAAATAAATGCCTTTGTCTGCGGTAAAACATATACAATATATGTTTCCTCATCTTCCACTCATGATACTATTTAAGAATAAATTGTTTCTAGACCTCATAAAATAATGCCAATTTTAGTCACAAATATTCTCGTTGGAACTCCTAATAAATTGCATGCAATAAAAGAAAAATTTTAATTTAAAATTTAAAATAATAAATTTAATATTTCTAACATGAATTTAACACCCTATTCTACTCATCGATGATGCTGGTTGGCCAATTTCATTATCCCCAAATGAGAAGAAAAATTAATGCACTTAAATATTTGCCACAAATACATATTCTATTTCACATATTTATATCTCAAACAAAGATTGCATATTTGACTCCAACTCTTATTAATTTTTTTTCAAGTGTGGTAGCATTGGAAGACACCGCGACTCCTTTAATCCAGTGGTCATCACAAATACAATAATATTATGGCATGGTCTGATCTCCCCATAGATCTCCTCCGTCGCATCTCATCGCAATTGTCCATTGTAGAGTTAGTTCGATTATCTCTTGTCTGCACCTCATGGAATTTCACTCCCGCCAACTGTGCACTCCTACGATTTCAATGTCGTCCCTCCCCATGGTTGCTCCTTTCCAATGATGTCAACGAGGCCTCCGACACACTCACCTTCCGCGAACTTACCATAGAAGGAGAAGAAGCTATCGTCAGCTTCCATCGTCGCTTCTCCTCCATCAGTTACAACACCTATGGTCGACGCTGTTTTGGCTCAAAGGATGGATGGCTTGTGACCCTTGACAAAATAGAACTACAACCTCGCCTTTTCAACCCTATCACAAAGGCTAATATATCGCTCCCATCTCTTTATGACTTTATCATGCCACAATTTGCCTCTGACGGCTTCATCAGGAATTCTTGCAATGAAATTTTGCTTGACATTATGTCTGACGACTTACGTGATATATATTTTCATAAGTTCATTTTCTCCTCTAACAACGCCTCTGGAACTGTTGTTGTTATCTATGGCATTAAAAAAGCGCTTGCTTTAGCAAGGTCAGATGATCTAACTTGGGTTCTCGGGCCACAATTATCTTCGTACAGCACGAAGGACGATGAGCAATTTGAGGATGTTTGCTATCATGAAGAAAATAAAAGATTTTACGCAATTACAAATTTTTCTATGGTGCTTTCTTTTGATCTCAATGGACGAAATGTTGAATTGATCTGCCCGAATAGGCCCAACAATTACTACCACACCATAAACTTTGATTATATGTACTATATTGCCTTTTTGTCAGGAACACTTATAAGAATAGAGAGGGTGATTGATATTACTCATAATAGGAACCATAATGCGACAACGATGGCTATCTTTGTTTTCAAGTTTGTGCCTTCTGTTGTTACTTCTTCATCTTCTTCTTACTCTCAATGGATCCCCATCAATGAGCTAGGGGGATACTCCATTTTTGTGGGTTGTAATCAGACATTTTCTTTGGATCACACAGTTGCTACTGGAATTAAACCAAATTGTATATATTTTACTGATCATTGGAGCAACATGTTGCCAGGTTATGTTGATTGTGATGTTGGACTTTGTGATCTTCATAAGGATCGCATTCAGTATATCCTTCGCCCTAATCCACGGAGTAATTGGCCTCCATCAATTTGGTTTACACCATCATTTTCATATATTGAATATCTTAGTTTTTGCTAAGCTTGTAATATGAATATTTTTGGACTATAAGTCTATTTTTAATATTTATTGGACACTTTTTTAGGTAATATTTAGTTATTTTATTTAACCATGTACTTACCTCTTTTATATTTGTTTTTAGTATAATTAGCTTCTTTTTACATGCAAAGAATGATTTGGAGCAGAAAACATAAAAATTAACTACTTCAAAAGAAAAAAAAAAGCTTTTAAAAAATTTATTGTGTGAGGAAATACATAAACAAATCATTCTAATATTTAACGACAAAAATCTTTGTCATTTGCAACTCCTTTGCATGGAGCATGACATTTTGCATGTAAATAAAGAATATTTACAATATAAAAATTTTAACTAGTCACTATTGTATCACTTAATGTAGATTTAAATTGAAAAAAGTCATGGATGGTTTCATGTTAGAAGAAATTGTTCTATTACTCAAGGATATATATATATATATATATATAAATAAATAAGATTTGACCCTCTTATATAATTTAGATGCATCATTCCTATCTAATTAAAAGTGTACACTTTTTATGAGAAAATTAAAGTATAATTTTTTTATAATTATGTATAATGTTTGAATGTCGTCATCCTAACATGATCATCCAGCATCATCAAACTATTATCACCCAATCATTAATGAAAAACACTCATCATTTGATTATCATAGCTTTTTCACCATCATTTGACCATTATCATCTTACTGTTGTTGATCAACCACCATCTCCTAATTATGATCCAACCACCATTGCTAAATTGGCATCATTTTTTTTCGTCATTATCTTTCCATTTCTTTAACAATATCAACCATAACTATAAGAGGTCAAACAAATATTCCTTTGTAATCTCATCTTCTCCTGTTGTGAGTAAGAGCTATCTTCTATAACTTTAAGTACATAATAGGTTTTTTCAACAAAGTCAAGATCTATAGTATTATTCCTATATAGGTTTTTAATATTAAAGTTATAGTGTCTCCAATATTTTTTCCTTTTATTTTCATGTCATGGATGTTTGTATAAAGTTGTGGCATTAATCACTTGGTCTAGCACCACATAAATTCAAGCATATAATAGGTACATTTAACTTATATATATATCGACAATTATGAATTATTTATTAATACATAGTGTGTCATATAATTTTTTATATTGCTATTGCCCAAGAGAGACTTTTATAACAAAAAAGTGTTCAGCCTCTTTATAAAAGATGGGTAGAGACGTTATTTAAATTTTAAGAAATTGAGGGCCGACATCTAAGACAGATCCTAATTGGCCCCTCAACTTATATAGGTTGAATGATGACTATAAATAAAATACAATTAACATTTTAGACTCTTTAAATTTATATCCAATGCAATGCATGTTGATTGACTCGAATGCAAAAAATAAGTATGAAGTAGTTTTTAAAATTAGGCTTAGAAAATAGATTTTTCCTAGAGATTGCACAGCATTGCCTTGACAGAACTACACCCTCATAGGTCAGGTGGTCTGTCAGAACTCTTAGGTGGGGTGGCGCCTAGTAAAGAAGAGAAGGTAATAATATGCTTATGCTGACTCTCGACGGTCTTGAGCTTACTTTTTAGATCGTTAGAGTTACTATGTGAGTCTAAAAATTTTATTATAGTTATAAGTAAAAAAAAATTTTGTTCGTACCCTCACAAAAACTCTGATCGTATCCCGACTTAAACAAAACACGGCAAAAGAAAATTTAAAAAACAAGCAATTCTACTGCATAAATAATGTAAATAATCAAATTAAATTATCCAAAATATAATATCCAATGTCCATATGGCAAGTGTCATTTTATTTACACCCAGAATTTATTGAAAATTAAAGTGGTCGGGCACCACTGACAATAAACCTGAATTCTAATCCTAAGACTGACACAAGTGATTTTGAAATGGGATATACTTTTTTTTATCTTCATCTTCTTCCTTTCATCTCCTCATTTCATTTTTTTTTTCTTCTATGAGCTCCTTTGATCCGCCAAGCTTGGATATCCAAATAAAAAGAAACTCATCCCCGAAGAAGTATTTTCTTTTCCCTTTGGATATTAGAATCATCATAACATAGCTTTCCAAATAAAAGGGAACACTCCCCTAACGGTTGTTCTCTTTTTTTTTGGATTTCAAGTTGGATGTGATATCACACTTCTAAATCACTTTCATAACAGTTGACTTTAATAAATTATATTTACATTTTATTTACATCTCATAAATAAAAAGAAAATTTAGAACACCTGTAGGGTTATCCTAAACATTTATAATAAAATCATTCTCAATCAGTTATATATTCACATTTAAATTGAATTCACCAGCCATACTTGACCACACTTTTCTTTATTTAGGGGCTAAGCAGTTGAATCACTTGTAATATTTATATAATTATTAATTAATTAGCCCCCTTTTATTGCCTTGCAAGAGTGTGGTCACCTGCAAAAATTCTGTGAATATCCAGATCGCTCCTAACATATGGATAATCTAATCGTCAATCAAATCACATCATAGATAACAGTAAAAGTGAATAAACACTCACATCAATCACAAATAGCATGCAGTGAAAATTGAGAAAGCCCTTTAAATTATTTAAGATTATTTTTGTTATAAGTTTATGATTTTAATATTTTATCAAATTATGTTAATTCTATTTTGATTTTTATATTCAATTACATATGTATTTTATTTTCAGTTTAATGGTTGATTTACTTTTATTAAACAAATATATGTTATTTATCATTTTATATGTTTGGTTTATATTAGTCAAAATTATTGTTTATAGTTGTAGTTTCTAATTCTTAAAAGAGAACTTTAATGATTGTTTAATTATTATTTAGAGTTGATTGTATTTAGGTTAAGAATATTCACTAATCCTAAGGTGAGGTGTTACTAATTTTTCTATGTTCTATGTTTCTATCATAAAGTGTGCATGCATTCTAAATTCAAGTTTTTTTAAAACTCAGTTCTTAATTTTTGTCTTTAGATGTTGCTAATGTTATATAGGATGAAAAATTTTGTTATCACTAACCCTTAGAACATTGCGCATGTGTAAAAGTGTTTAAGGATCTAGAATAAAATAAAATAATCATGATAAAATTGAAGTTACTATAGCGACCTAAAGGAGAAGGGTTCGCACATACCACACCAAGGGCCTCCTAAGGGCTTTCTAAGTTTTAAGAATACTTACAGTTACCGAGGGCTACGACCCGGTGGTTCCGCCCATAGTACATCCACCCCATTGGATGGAGGTGACTAACGCCTTTAGTCCCTTTGTCCTTTTGTTCAATCGACAGGTATCATTCCTCGTAGTTCATGCAAGTAAAGAAAATAAAACATGGATTAGAAATTATTATTGGAAAATAATAAAAGCAAACTTAATTTTGAAAGGAAACAAGTACTGACTTCTTTTGGCTTCTTAATTGACTTAAGTTGATTTTACTTCTTGAAGTTGCAGTGTCAAATAATATTTTGCAAGTTTTAGGACTTAAAAAAAAATGAATATTTAAGAATGGAGAGGGAGAAGAAAGAAGAGTGGGGAAGAAAGAGAAAAGTATATCAAATACAATGATCAGCATATATACATTAATTACAAGCATTCATGATACAAAAGCATAGAATGAATTCTCGACATCCTCCCATACTTCATATATAATCCAAGTTTGCAACTAGTGGTCACACATGGAAATAACAATAATAATAAAAAAAAGAATTATTCAATATCACCCTTATCCATCATTCTAGTTCGAGGTATGTATTGACAAAAGAAATTCACTGAATTGAAAACAATACTACTTCATTTCTTTTAAGAATTCATGTATCTTCTATATAATCATAACTGATAGAAGTTATTGAATTATGAATATGTATAAGAATCTCTCAAACTCTATCAATGAAGCGATTTGATTATGGAATCATATGAAAATTTCTTTTAACTAGCATGAATCATGAAAGCATATGAATATTTTAATTAAGTGCCTTTTATGAGATAAATAGGAAAAATTATTTCGTCAGGTTACCTGACGTAGAGCTACATCATGTAGCCTATAATATGTCGTCACGTGCACTTACTCTTTACCGCGCGGCCCGACGACCCGACCCGAAACGGACCCGGGAGTTTGCGTAGCTCGGTATTGCAAGGTATTGGTCGATTTTGCTCGATAAAAATGGAAAATACTATTATGTGAAGACCAATACCGAGCAATACAGAGCAATACCGAGTTCAATACCGAGCAATACCGAGTTTACCGAGCAATACCGAGTTCTTGTAGGTATTACTCGGTATTGGTTTTCACATAGCTGTATTTCTCGTTATTGCCAAGCAATACCGAGTAATACCGAGCAATACCGAGCAAATACCGAGCAATACGTGAACATAGTAATCCCGGATTCAGTCCGAGCCGGGTCGTCGGGCCGCGCGGTAAAGACTAAGTGCACGTGGTGACATATTATAAGATACCTGATGTAGCTCTATGTCAGGTAACCTGACGGAATAATTTTTCGATAAATAGAGCCATATACGAGAATAAACATAAGTATGCATAGTGAAATGAAACGTCATTGAAATCTGACATTAGAGTTATCATTGAAAGCATTTGTTCTAATACAAATTATATCAATTCAATATACTGACAATTTCATTTTTATTAAAATCTGATTTTTTTTTTTCTATGATAGTTTAATGCTCATTTCGAGACGGAGAATTATGCAAATTAATGGGATTTACAAAGACTTGCACTCTATAATGAATATTAGCAACATCTGCTTTAAATCACATACATAAGCACAATTTCGACACAGCTTAAAAGACTTGAGATTAGATAGTGCTCAGGATATCAGTGACCCCACAACGACATATATTTCACTGTAGAACCTCTCCATTGCTTTGATTGTGTGCGGCTCTGGAACTTTTGAAGCCTCGTGAATCCATTGCCGGCGACTTCGTTCTTGTTTTAGATTAAGTTGAATTGAATTAAACCGAGCCAACCGAGATCGATTTAAATCAAACCGAGTTGAAATTTAGTAATTTCAATTAGATTAATGTCATTTTGATTAAATTAGATTTGATTAATGTTAAATTTTAATGAATTTAATTTTTATTAGCTTTAAATGAGTTGATTCGATTTGAGTCGAATTAGATAGTTGAGTCAATGCTATGTAATTAGGTATCTACCTAAGGAAAATCTTATGAGTGGCATCTACACTAAGTTACGAATACCTATGTGCTAAAGATTGAATAGAGAAAATTGACCTCGAATAATGAGGTCAACAAATTTGTGCTTAATTATACTATTTATATTTATAATTTTTTTGAAATGTTCACAATTTCACAAAACTTCATTCTTTTCTTTCTTCTAGATGAAGTGTTTGAATCTTCATGGATCACTAAAAGATAACAAAGATCTTTATTCTTTAGCAATGGGTCTAGATATTCGTATTAATATATATTCAAGATGCATTGTTAATAGAGTTAAGTTTCTAATCAACCAACGTGACATTTCGGAGGGTAACCCAAAAATAGTGGTGTATAAGTTCAGGATTCTGATAAAGATGAAAGTATTATTTTGTACGGAGTTTTAACTGATGTTGTTGATTTGAGCTATATTGATAGAAATATTGTAGTATTGTTCAAGTGCAAATGGTATGATATTGAGCATGAAAAGCCCATTGTAATTGATGATGATTTCACATCTATAAATATAAGTAAAACTTGGTATGATAATGATCCATATGTATTAGTTGGTCAAGTTACTGAAGTATTTTATGTTCAAAATACAAAGTTAAGAGGTAATAGACATGTTGTATAGAAAGTGCAGCATAGACATTTATTTGATCTCACCCTCATGAATTACTTTAATGAATATCTATTTAACACTAATCAGCTAACTAAAAATATAACGTATCAACAAGATGAACAAAATAATATGAACTTCCAAGATGATTTTGATGAGATTGGTCCCTTACATAGAGATGATGTAGAGCCAGAAATTTTTGATTCTATACAAAATGTGCATGTATAACAAACTCAAACTACTAATTTTATATGTGATGAAGATGAAGAAGAGGAATATGATGCAACATTAGTTGAATATTGTATTGAAGATTATGTTGATGTACATATCAACATGGATAGTGATAAAGACTAGGTTCTTTATAACTTATTTTTTTCATATATTATAATAACATGATATATTTGCATTTCAATAATTTTTTTCTTGTTGTTTCATTTTACAATTCATTAAGTCATGGCTCCAGGAATATGAATAAGCACTCGAATAAAAGAAAATTACTCACATTTGTTTGCACTGTCAACTAGTAATAATGTAATAATGTATAGTCTACATTAAAATTTGATACTTTTCATGTTGTTAGTACTACTAATACTGTTAAGTTGGTATTTTTTTTAACTTATTAAGTTATTTTCTTTTAATATTTTTTTGTTTTTACATGCTTAAACACTACACTTTGATAAATGTAATTTCTTTTGTAATATATACTCTTATGTCTAATGATTTACATGAATCAATTGAAGGAGATTTATCTACAAGAGAAGCATCTCCAACAACTGATAGCTTAAGTTTACCTCATCCATCTCTGCCAGAGAATTAGGCAACTATTGCTAGTATTATTACTTATAGCTTGTTCAATTTTAATAATTATAATGAATATAAATGATTTTCTTATTTAATGTTAAGATATATATATATATATATATATATATATATATATATATATATATATATATATATATATATATATATAAACTATAAAAAAGAAGGTACAACAACTGGAAAAAGGCAAACAGAAAGAGAAGAACCCCAAATAAAAGCTTCAGTCCCAATGAAACGAAAAAACAAATTCCAAAAGAGGGCTCAGTAGATAGCCGACACTCCCAGCATCCTCGAATCCGCGCAAGGACCATCCAGTAGAGTGAAAATCACCAACGGTTGCCATAAGATAGCCGACGAGGACACGAGCCCCAACCACATCATAGCCCTGCAACCTACAATCCAAAACGACGAGCAATCCGATCAACCGCAAAAAATAATCCAAAATGGAAAGGAATTATCTTCTTCTGCCACCTCTGTTCCAAAATTTCCCCCGAGAAGCAACCTTAAGAGGTCTATCACGCACCATTTTGAGCTCATATCCAGGATCTGAATGTGACTCAGAATCAGAATCATATTCAGACGAATTATTCAACCAATCAGCTTTAGACCTAATATTCACTCCAGAAGTACCATCCACCTTTACTTTTACTGGAACATTAACCAAATTTTGAGAATTGATCAACAATTCTTGCATATCCGCATTTACCACCTGACCATTCATCTTTGGGTCCAACTTCAAAACACTAATTTGAATCCGATCAGAGTCCTCCACAACACCCAAAACAGGCGAATCACCATAAACCACACCACCAGGCCCCCTTCCACACTCAGCAGAAACAGGCGTAGCATTAACAGGAGTAGAAACCAACATTTCACTAACTTTCGGCACCATATCAACTTCCGGAATATCCTCAACCACATCCATATGACCAATACCGTCAACCACACACGAAGGAATAAAAGGAGTAGCATTAGGAGACAAAACAGTATCAGCAGCCTCCGAAAAATTTACAGCATCCAAAATATTGACATCAGCAGCTAGCACAGTGTTATCCTCCCTAGAGAGATCCAAATTAACATCAACAGGTCACTCGAATCCGGCTTCCCTCACTGAGCAACCACAGATTTAGGGACTTTAATAGAAGGATGCAAGATAGGGCATAAATCCTTAAGATGACCTAATGAATTACAGTGCACACAGAAATGAGGAATATCATCAAAAGTTACATTCTGAACATAGCCCGATTCTACCGAGCCAACCCAAATCTTATCAGCATGTTTTTTTTGTAACATCCAATTCAACAAGGATACGGGCCAAAGACGGACGGGAGCCGGATGCAGTCGCCATATCCGACTTAAGAGGATGACCAAAAATCGAACCTAATCCGAACAAAATTCTTGGAGAGAATAGATGCGGCCTAAGGAGGGGAAAAGAAATCCATATAGGCACAATAGGTGAATCAACCTCAATGTCCAAGTTGGGAGACCATTTTGGTACTTTCATATAGCAATTTTGAACGAAATACGATCTATGTGAGAAAATCCGACAATAATCAAAATCATTCACCAATTTAATCAAAACATTCCGGTGATTAAGAACTGTAACCGAGAAATCCCCTATCAATTTTAAATTGAAGCAAAACTTCCGAATAGCATCAACCGACGGCCGTCTACCCAGAAAATGTCCAACCAAAGCAAATTCGAAGGGTGCAGCAAGCGACCGCACCTCTTCCTCAGAAATTAACTAAGCCGGTAAGCCAGGATGCGAAGAAACATTTAGCTCAGGGAAAGAAGACGAAATACCATATAAAGTGTCTTTAAACGAGAGAGGCGCAGAAGCCCCACTTAAAAAATCGGGATCGCGAAGACGAACAGACGCCATGAGGGAGAACAGATACCTGACCCACAACCGGGGAAAAGAAGCCCTCAAACCTCGTCGGAGAAGAAAGGTCGGCGGAACCCTAGCAGAGCGGAGCAAAACATCGCAAGACTAATATATATATATATATATATATATATATATATATATATATATATATATATATATATATATATATATATATATATATATATATATATATATATATATATATATATATTGTATTTTAAGTGCTAAAAAAAGAGAGGTCAAAATAGAGGTGTGGCACTAGCTGAGTTTTATAGAACTAAAGGTAAGATATTAATATTCATTCCAAATGGCTTGAATAGGCCAGTTGGAGAGCATCACTCAAACTTGTCTAGAGAGGCGGGTATAATTATTAGAAATTTTGTATCCATGCAAGTTGAAAGATGGGATCAAATTAGTGATGCAGATAAAGAAATACTTTCGAAAAAAAAATGATGATAAGATCCTTTAATTATGATTTTAGTTATTTGTTATCTATAATGCAATTTCGTTTATGAATAATATTTCTTTTTTTATGACAAAATGGTAATGTAAATTGAGTCAATAACTTTTTTTACAGTTTTATCTATCACATCTCTGGATAATTTATGCAATTTTTGAAATTTCAATAATTTTGTAGTGTCTTACATTAATTAGTCTTCTTTCATTTTTTTTCTATCACATCTCAGGAGCATAAGTTTTAGAAATTAGTGAACAACATGTCATATAATTTACGTATAAGGAATGACAATTTCTTCTTTAGTTGCTACTACCCGATTCATGTACAATTTTGCCAGTTTATTGCTAGTTCTTGCTAGATATCAAGTTAATTTTGTGTCGATAAAATTCGATTCGATTTTATTTTCATTAAATTGAATTTAGGAAAGGTTAATTTAGCTTGAATGAGTTTAGTTTTAAAATGAATTGTGAGGATTAAAAATTGCTTTTAAATTAGCTCGGATTGAAACAATATGGATTGAGATTGATTTTGGTTGAAGATATTTGATAAATTTTGAAATGAATTTGCGTTTGATTTGATCGATTAAGTATGAATCGAACCTACATCGATCATTTTGGCATTAAATTAATGAATTTTCCCTTAAATTTGTTTTAAGGTTGTTCAATTTGATTTCAATTGATTCAATGTTTTTGACTTCCTTTTGGCATCAGTCACTTGCACGATCTTGTCACTTGCATTCTGTAGATCGATCTACCTTCATGTATGTTGCACCGCTGTGTTGAGGAAGGATCACCTCATGTACTTTACCTAAATTCGTCGTCGGCTTGAGGAATTTGTTTATTTCGATCACATATCACAATTTATCATATTTTGAAATATATGTGATCAGGTCGACGCTCATTTGACAAGTAATTTATGTGCATTATAGTCGTTATCACACATCCTTTTTTCACACTTGATATCATTTGATTTGGGCCTCTTTTTAAGAAACGGATTGCCCAAGTGTGTCCAGCTCGTCGAGACGAATCAAACAAGCCCATTCATGTTAGACTCAGGTGTCTTATGATGCATGTCGAAGAGAGAGGAAGTTAAAGGCTATTTCTTAACAAATTTAATAATTAAAATAAATTAATGTCATATAAAAATCTTAATTAAACTAAAATAATATTTTAATAAATAAAATCTGTAATTTAAATTTAAAAATATATAATATATATATATATATTATAATATATTATATATATATATATAATTTAAATTTAAAAAATAATAATAATAACATATATATATATATATGTGTACAATGAAGAAAATAAATTAAATATAAAAAAAGAACTCTCATTTAAAATTAATCCTGATTAAGCTTGCATACTTTTTTTTTTGTCTAAAGGCTGCTTTCAGCCCACTGAAGCCTCCTATTCATGGACAACAAAGGACAGCAAAAAAAAAAGCAGCAGCATGTTTTTTAGCCTGAAAAGGAGATATCTAAAAGCAAAAAAGAGCTCTAACTCTCCCTCTCCCTCTTTAGGGCAAATTATTAGGTCTCTCACTCTCCCTCTCCCTCTCTCGATATCCACTAAAAATTTGACGCGTGAAATATACACGTGTCCGCAAAATTTTAAGTCAAGCGTGTCAAAAGCCTAGATAAAGTGCATGTAAAACGCGGGTAAAGTGCATTGAAAGAGCAGTCAAAAGCACAGTTAAAGCACACCCAAAGCGCAATCAAAATGCTCCCAAAGCGCATCCAAAGCATAGTCAAAGCGCACAGTCAAAACACAGTTAACGTGGCAATTTTTTAGTAGATATCTGGACCTATTTTCTAGGTTCCATAACCGGACATAATAATTTGCCCTCTCGTAGAATCCCACGGATGCACAAGAGACCTCGAAAGCCGCCGGCTCTCCAACTGTCCATCTTGGGTACTCTCCTCTCTCTCGAAGGGCATCTCGACGGCTTCTCTCAGAGAGAACCCCAAGCCGGCAACTCCGAGTTCGCCTCCAGTCGCTAGTTCCTCTACCTCTAGCCGCCGGTCTTGAGCTCCTCTCTTGACCGACCTCGTCGGTCTGACCTCACAAACCAGGCCTGCTTCTATTGTGGTCGAACGGATTAAGCAAGAAGAAGAGAAGAGCTGGGTGGATCTCTCTTGCTGCCGATTCTCCCGCCTTCTACTTCTCCGACTGGTTTGGTCCTCCGGCCACCCGCACTACCTGCCAGGAAGAACCGAAGGCTTTCCTGACTCCGACGAAACCCACCATTGAACCCAACCGACTCGAGCTGCTGCCATCTTGACCTTCAACCTCTGTACGTCACATTTTCCAAGCAGCAGCCTTAACTTCACATCTAGCCGTGAGCAATGAACTCTTCTAAGCTGTGGATGAGGAATATTTATGCGCATGGGCTGCAGCCGAGCAAAAGATGGATCATTGGCACCGTGAATGATTGAAGGCACAAACGATAGAAGGGAATATGTATACATCGGGAGCTGCATGGACAACAATTTAGGGAGCATCAGTCGTCTCCATTTCTTTCAAATAGAGGTGCCACGGTTACACTAGACTATTTTTTGTGAGGTACATTCTAAAACTAGTCCCTTAGATCCCCTAAATGTTGCATGTGTGACACGGGACCGGAGGGGGCTCGACGAATCCACATCGATGATCCGGTGACCGTGGCCGGATAACTCCAAGAACTTCTCGGAGGAGAGGGATCGCCACCTGAAATCCTTCAGGATACAGAAACCAAAACAAGAGTAAAACTACTAAATTCTTATTCATCTCAAAATCTGTCCTTACAAGCAATAGCTACAAGTATTTATAGACAATTAGACAACATAAGAGGCTACATGCCAAAAAAGAAAACTACTACTATACATCCATATATCTACCAATTGGAATTAAAACTAGCCTGAAGTTTAAACATGATTGATCAGCTCAGCTCCGCCGTCATACTACCGGGGTAGTAGGAACTTCAGGCTCATAAGAAGATGTTTGGTTTGCCACCAAGAGGAGGTGGATTTGGTTGGCTAAACCGGTCAGGATAGGTCCACCCAATGTCCATTTGTCTACTAATCTTCGACATATCAAGCTTAGCCCAAGTAGATGGATCATTTGTGATTGTGAGATTATTGGGAATCCATTGTGTTTCTTTCAGCATCCTAGAGAAGTAGATATGAGCTTCAACATCCAACCCATTGGAGAGATCTTGACTTGCAATTTTTTTTCTAGTGATGACGATCAAGTTTGTTGCCGTATTGTGAACACTAGGAGTGACTAGTTCATGCTGGAAATTCGGCTCACTCTTATCATCATCATATAAAGGCTTATCATCACCAAGAACTCCCAAGAACACGTCGTCATCATCATACATGTCATATACCACACAATAGACTCGTTGTTACCTCCTGCTTAAGCGGCTTCCTCCTTGTACTCGTGAGATATCGAAGGTTGGTAGATCTTGATACATAGAGGTTATGTACTACACCTTTTGGAGTGAATCTTGCAAAAGATGGTTCAAGATTTCCTTGCAACCATCAATAAGTTAGAACCGTAGTTTGGATTGCTGATCAATAAGCCAAAACTCGGCTAAACCTGTTTCTTGAAGATGGGATGGCTAGAAATAGAGCCTTGACCTTGATTCCAAGTACTGAACAGTGACTTGATGGCTCCTTGTCTGCACTCGTTATATATCTACGAACTGATGTACTCAATCTCACCACCTGGAATATGAACCAGGATAAAGAAAACAGAGGTCTCACCAAGAAACTGATTCTTCCTTCAGAATAAAAAAAAACTCATTAGCCCGTCGGCAATGCCAGCATGTATGTTGCCGGCTCTAATACCAAATGACACTGGACCGGAGGGGGCTCGACGAATCCACATCGATGATCCGGTAGTCGTGGCTGGATAACTCCAAGAACTTCTCAGAGGAGAGGGATCACCACCTGAAATCCTTCAGGATATAGAAACCTATACAAGAGTAAAACTATTCATCTCAAAATCTATCCTTACAAGAAATAGCTACAAGTATTTATAGACAATTAGGCAACATAAAAGGATACAAACCATAAAAGAAAACTACTACTATACAACCGTATATCTACCAATTGGAATTAAAACTAGCCTGAAGTTTAAACATGATTGATTAGCTCAGCTCCGACGTCAATGTGACTAGGGTCCCTTAAATATTAGGTCCTTGTAGAAACTCTACATTTAATTTTTCAAACTCCCTAACCTCCTAATGAATATAATTTTATTCGTTAGTGACAAAATTAGGAATGCATAACTTTGATTTATTTCCCTATATTTAGAATTTGTTTTCCTTTTATTGTCCAAAGTTATAATGTGCATGATAAAATATACTAATAAAGATAGAAAAGATAATTCAACATAAATGATCTCAATCTATCACACTCCAATAAATCAAACTTATTAATGTATTTAAATTGAATAAATTAATAACATAATTTAAATGAATTAAATTAAACAAGCAAAATAAAAGATCAATAAAATTCTAAAATAAAATTAAACTATTAAACTTAAATAATTAAATAGTATCAGCTAAATCCAATTTTAAGCATCTCAAATAAGATAAAATCTCATAATTAATACAAATAAACTTAATTTAATTAAATGAATTTATTAATTAATATTAAATAATTAATTAAAAGGCCTTTCATGCTTTATGCTTGATTCTTTTGAAAGGCATATTAGCATTGGATTTAAAAGGTTCATTACTAATTTTAAATAACAAAAGACGCTTATGCATTGTACTCCTGCTAGAAGATATATATGCATTAGATTGGAAGGTCTCTAAATAATCAATTGGGCTTTTATGTGCTATGTTTGCCTCCATCTTGGAAGACATAAGTGCATAAGATTCTTAAGCCCATTAATAAAATTAACTCAATGTATTTAACGAACAATCAAACATAATTAGCCAAGGTGATTGTTGGGTAATTCGGGCTTACTAGGCTATTAACCTAGCCCCAAAGAGGGTGAAAAAAATCTCACAATCGTGATTTAACAAAGGAAGTCTATATTCAACCTAAATAAGCACTAATAAATCATTAATAAAATTTTTAGAAATTAGATCTTTATACCCTTGCACTTGACTCTTTTAGTAAGGTAAAAGTTTATTGGATTGAAAGCTCTTAAGGACTAAAATATTTAATTAAAATGCAATGACTCTTGGTGAAAAAAATATTATATTACCACGCAGATTTTGATTTCTCCTATTTTGTAATCGAATACTACATTGAGAATAAAGTACAGTCTCGAGAGGCCGACACAATATTCTACAATGGATTCAATATCAGAATAGGATTTTGAAAATTGATATTTCTATAATCAAACATAGTTCAAAGAATAACATATCATCTCAAAATAAGAACATGAAATTCTATAGAATATGTTTAAAGATAGAAATACATTTTTTTGAAAAAAGTTTATTCATTCTTTTATTTAGATATGACAATAAGAATATTATATCATCTTAAAAGACGAACATAACATTTTTTAAGATATCCAAAAGCGAGAATGAGTTTTATAAAATTCATTATTTCTAAAGTTGAATATAACAAGTATAATATTATATTATCTGAAAAGATAATAATAACATTCTACAAGTCTTTTCAAAATTAGAAATGAGGTTTAAAAAATATCTACGTTCCCAAAGATTTTTCCCTTATTTTATACGAATAAAATAAGGTTTATTTAGTTTGGAGTTCTCAAATCCCTATAGGAGCAAGCTCCTATAATTAATTACATCTTAGGAGGAATGCTTCTAAGAAAACTCTCGAATAAACCAGCAATTTCATACCCTTTGACTACAAAGTAAAAGATAAGGAACAGAAGTATGAATTTTCCAAGGTGAAAGCTCAATGTTGAACATTTATTAGCGAGTCAAAAGATGAAAAGTAGGAAGTGTCGGATTCTGAGAAGCCCAAAGACAACCTCAATCTATCCTATGTTGGGCTTTACATTTTAGGAGAAAATTTTATATTTAAGTTGACATTTTATTAGAAATTTGGGATTTATATTCCCGGTGGGTGAGGACTTAAGATCTAAAAAGAATCTGCCTCAGAACCTAAATCTAATTTGGGTACTATAAAATAGTGACCCAAACCTAACTAATGAAGTGCAAATCTAGACTTACCCCGGCCTGGATTGGGGAGCCAGCTAACCACTTAGACGCTTTAAAACCATGTGTTCAGTCTCTTATGAAAGATGGGTAGGGACGTTGTTTAAGTTTTAATGAATTGGGGGTCGACATCTAAGACAGACCCTAATAGGCCCCTCAACTTATGTAGGGTGAAAAATGTCTAGAAATGCAATTAATATTTTAGACTCTTTTGTTTTAATTTGTATTTAATGCAATGCATACTAATTGACTCGAATGCATAAAATGAATATGAAGCAGTTTTAAAATTAGGCTTAGAAAATAGATTTTTTCCTAGAGATTGCACAACTTTCCCTTGACAGAACTGCACCCTCATAGGTCAAGTGGTCTGCCAGAACCCGCAGGCGGGGAGGTGCCTAACAAGGAAGAGAAAGTATTAATATGCTTATGCTGACTCTCGGCGATCCCGAGCTTACTTCTTAGATCATTAGAGTTACTGTGTGAGCCTAAATTTTTTTATTAAAATTACAAGTACAAGAATTTTAAGCTACCCTTACGAAAAAAAGCACTCCGATTCGTATCCAGGCTAAAACAAAACACGAAATGCAAGGGCCCTAAAAAAAGCTACTGCACAAACAATGTAAACAAACAAATTAAATAATCAAAAATTATAATATCCAATGTCCAATGTCCATATTACACCCAGAATTTATAGAAAAGTAAAGTGGTCGGGCACCACTGACAACAAACCCGGATTCTAATCTTAAGAATGACTCAAGTGATTTTTGAACTGGGATATACTGTTCCTTGAATCTTTATTTCTTCGTCTTCTTTCTTCAATCTTCTCGTTATGTCTTTTCTTCTTCTACGAGCTTCTCGGGTCCACCGGGTTCTGGATATCCAAATGAAAAGAAACTCATCCCTAAGAGGGGTATTTTCTTTTTTATTTGGATACTAAAATCATCCTAATTTGATTTTCCAAATAAAAGAGAATAATCCTTTAAGATATATTCTCTTTTCTTCGGATTTCAAATTGGATGTGATATCCCACTTTCCAAATCTCTTTCACATTTTTCAAACACATTTACATTACATTGCATTTACAGAAATAAAAAGAAAATCTAGACCACCTGTAGGGTTATCCTAAGCAGTTTATAATAAAAATCATCCCAAGCAATTATATATATGCATTTAAATTAAATCAATTAGCCACACTTGGCCACACTCCTTTTTATTTTGGGGGCTAAGCAGCTGAAGCACCAGTAGCATTTTATAAAATTTATTAATTAATTAGCCCCCTTTTTACTGCCCTGCATGAGTGTGGTCACCTACAAAAAATATTGTTATCAATCAGATCGCTCCTAACCTATAGGTAATCTAATCGTCAATCAAATCATAACACAGAGTGCAATAAAAGTAAGTAAACAAACACACCAACAATTTTACAACCATCATGCAATAAAACTCGAGAAAAAGCCCGTCACAATGTAGTAACGAAATAAACACCGCCCTAACCTAAAGCTAAAGTCAGTTGTCCTAACAAACAAATCTAAGTGTGTGCAATAAGTTGTGAAGTTTGGATATATCCTATGTAGGTTATTGATTAAAATTTTCTAATTAATTGAATTTTAGTTTTAAAGATATTCACTAATCCTAAGGTAAAGTGTCACTAAATTTTTTATGTTATATATTTCTATCATAAAGTGTGCATGCATCTTAAGTCTAGGTTTTCTAAGACTCAGTCCTTAATTTTTATCCTTAAGTGCCACTACTATTGTATGGGATAAAAAATATTTATTATTACTAACCCTTAGGACTTTGCGTACGTATAAGTGGGTTTTAGGGATATAAGAGCAAAAAAAAAAAACAATCCTAATTAAATTGAAGTTACTACATGGACCTAAAAGGAAGAGTTCGCACAAACCACATCAAGGGGCCCCTAAAGGTTTTCTAAGTTTTAGAATACTCACAGTCATTGGGGGCTACGACCCGGTGGTTCCGCCCGTAGCACCTCTACCCGGCTGGATAGAGGCGATTGACGCCGTTAGCTCCTTGTCCTTTTGTTCATTCAACCGACACTATTCCTCGCAGTTCATGCAAATAAAGAGAGAAAATAGGGAATTATAAAGTACATTTAATAATTAATAATAAAATAATTGAAATTTACTAAAAATAAAGATGTACCTTTCTTTGGGCTTGAGCACTAGCTTTGTTGACTTTGTTTTTCCAACATTTCACTTTTGAAAATATATTGTATTTCTTTCCAACATTCACCCCGAGGCAACAAGAAAGGGTAAAATGAAGAAAAGAGAGAGGGGGGTCGAGAGAGAGAATTTTTTTTTTTTTACTTTTCAATAAACACTCAAATAAGTTATTCTTCTCTCATCTTTCCAAAACAACTCAGCTTTAATAATCATACACTTTAAAGTACCATTCGATATTCACATGCTTTATTTCTCACAATCCAACCCTTTGTTTTCGTTTTCACACATTTTATCTTTTAAAAAATACACAAATTCTACCTTTTAATGCACACAAGTTTACTTTTCAAAATCACACACTTATACTTTACTTTTTACATACGCCTTAACCTTTCAAAACACTTACATTTCCAAAATTCACACTCCACACTCTCCACTACAAAAATATTAGTTCCCAACACATTTCATTTTTTTTTTCCAAATTCTTATATCTCACTTTTCAAAAATCACTTTTATACTTTTCAAAGCATACATTTATCCACTTTTCAAATCACCCACAAGTTATACTTTTCAAAACCTTTACAAATATCAAATATTTTAATATATATATATATATATATATATATATATATATATATATATTATATATATATATATATATATATATATATATATATATATATATATATATATATATATATATATATATATATATTTTATACGCACTTTTCAAAATTTTCCAAAGACACAAATCACCTTTTTGACTAATACATACAATTCTTCTTTCAAGACATACATTTCACTTTTCTTTTTCAAAATACACAATTTCTACACACGAGTTCTAACACATTTCCACTTTTTCAAGAGATATACAATTTTCATCCTTCAAAAACACATACAATTTTCATATTTACACAAACTCAACATTATCAACAAATGAAATTAAAAGGAGAGAGAGACTTAATGTAACTTTACTTTTTCTGATTTTTAAGAAAATGACACAACATCACAATGCAACGTTGAATTGATTCTATAGAAAATTCATATATATATAATATATATATATATATATATATATATATATATATATATATATTATATATATATATATATATATATATATATATATATATATATATATATATATATATATATATATATATATAACTCATTATTACTTCTCAACATAAAGCTCACAATCATCTCCAAATTTTACGTTTCTCTTTTCCACTACAACTTTTCTTTCAATTAGATAAATAAGAAATCTACTTTATTGACTTGAGAGGACTACATTATGTTTATAATAATTGATGTGAATTTATTATTTAATGAGACAATAGAAAGCATTATGATGATGTTCTTATTTTCATTACTATCTAAATCCAATCAAATAGGAAAGCATATATTAAATGACATCTATCTTAAATTTACTAGTATAATTAATATTTAATATGTAGTGCTTCAAATTTACAGGTTTTTAGAAAAATATCTGCTTATTCTTACCTCTAATTATATTAAATATTCATAAAAGAAAATAATAAGAAAAGTACATAAAGGTAAGAAAAGTCAAAATTGTAATGATTAAATCAATAGTGAATATAAAATTCATCCACACATTTTATTCATACCCCTTTTTTTATCACAAATTTGCTGTTCTCAAACGACTTCTTCTGGAGTCTATGGGAGGTCGGACAGGTTTTGGAGCCGCAGAAGGCAAGGTGGTCGGAGCCGATTTCTCACGCGAGAGAGGGTTCTCGTCTGGGCTTCTTCCGAACTGAGAGAGGACCAAGTGTGCGAGAGAGACGATCGAGGGAGGGAATTCGTTCTATCTGTTCTAATAAGAGGGAGACGAGCGAACTTATGCCAATGAGAGCCTGGGAGTTTTCGAAATGGAGAGGTTATGCTAACTACAAAGGGGACGGTTCTATTTGAGAGGTTTTCTGTGCATGCAAAAATGGAACAATTATTACGTCCTCTAACCGAATGGTTTTATAGGTTCGGCCACCATTAAATTTACGCCACGTAGCAGCCCGACGACCTGACCCAATCCCGCGGTTTTTTGGATATTTGACGTTTATTTTTCTCTTAAATGGGCGGGAAAACTTTAAAAGACGCAGGTATATAAATTTCTGGCCGATTATCTTCATTGTACACAGAACGTTATATAGTGTTTAGGGTTATCAAAACTTTCGCATAGCTTTCCACGAGATGGATTCGAAGGAACCTACTCTGGGAACTCCTACTTTGGAAGAGTTAGACGATTTCGACGAAACATTTGGCACTTATACTTTGGATGACGATTTTTCCTATTTTTTACAAGTTGTCCTCCATCGTCGTCTGATCCTCTCATATTTGTTTGTATCTAACCTTTAGATAACTCGGTATTGGTCGTTAGTTAAATGTAACTTGATTTTTTATAAGTTGGTACTGCTCGATATTTGTTTATATTGCTTCAATTTGTTTTTTATAGCTATGAAGAAGAAATACCGAGTTTTATGACAACTCCGTATTTCTCGGTATTTATAAATATATCCCGGTATTAGGTATTTTTTAATATTTTTTACGTCATTTATGTCTTCTACATAACTAGATTTTAATTTCTATTACTTGAAATTGATTTTTGTGCAGATATTGTACTTATGTAGAACTTGTACCGAGTTTTTTGATAACTCTTAATATCTCGATATTCGTATTTAAAAATCGGTATTGATAAGTTTTCGTTAGATTTACGTTAATTATGACTTATATACCCCTATAATTGAAATACCATATATTTGTACCGAGTTATTTATAACTCGGTATTGAACTTGCACCGAGATTTTTATCTATTTATAATGGAATTTTTTCCGTTGTTTTAATGAATAATGTAATTTATTTTAATAGGGGGTTTACAAATCTGAGAAGGAAGCATATGTTAAATATTGCGAATATGCACATAAGCATGGCTTCAGTGTTCGGAAAGAAAATCTTTCTTACTGGCCTGGTACCAGGAAGTTGAAAACAAAGGTTTTTGTGTGTTCAAAATCTGGATTCAAGAAGGAAACAGAAAATATACAGAAGGTTAAATTTAGAAAATCAACTACAAGAACTGGATGCCCTGCTATGGTGAGATCTTTTGTTAGTGAAGAAGGGAAATGGACGACGAAAAATTCAGTAGAAACACATAACCATGAATTGGCAAAATCGGATGATCAACATTTGCTGAGATCATCTAGGCACATCACTGAAGAGAATGCCACTGTTCTGAAATCAATGGCAGATGCGGGAATAAGAACAATAAATGCATTTTCCTATCTATCTGAGGAGGTTGGATGAGTAGAAAATCTGAGTTTTACCAAGAGAGATGCATACAACTATATTCAAAAGGAGAGAAGAGCAAAAATTGAGAATGGGGACAGCAATTCCCTAATCAAATTGTTCAAAAATAGGTCTGCTGAAGACAATCTATTTGCATGGGATGTGCAAACTGATGATGAAGACAGGTTGGTAAACTTTTTTTGGGTAGATGGTTTGGGGAGAGTGGATTATGACTGCTTCAGGGATGTAATAATTTTTGATACTAGCTACCGTTTGAACAAATATAATTTAGTATGTGCCCCTATTATTGGAGTCAATAATCATTGGCAAAACATTATATTAATCAAATTGTTCAAAACATTACATTTCTATCTGATGAAACAATTAATTCATTCTGTTGGTTATTTCAAACCTTTTTAAGAATTATGGATAATAAACATCCAATTACTATATTCACTGATCAAGATCAAGCAATGGCAAGGGCAATAGAGCTTGTATTCCCTAATACAAGACATCGGTTGTGCCAATGGCATATACACAAGAAGGCGCCTTCGAAAGTTTGGTGTTTTAATAATAACAATAAAGTTAAAGGCCTTTTTTATAGTTGCTTCAACAAGTGTGATTCAGCAGAGGAATTTGATAGTTTGTGGAATGAGATGATTAGCGAAGGAGACTTACACAACCATCAGTGGTTGAATGATTTATACAAAATAAGGGATAGGTGGTCTACAGCTTTCAACAAAGATTGCTTTAACCTTGGAATATTGTCTAGACAACGTAGTGAGTCTACAAATTTTATTTGTCATGGTATTTCAAAGGCTACAAGTTCTCTAACCGAATGTTTCCTTGGATTGGAGAAACTTATAAACAGTTGGCGTCGGAATGAACGAGATGAAATTTTTAAATGTTCTCAAACTAAGATACAACCTTACATGAAAAGAAGTCCGATACTAAACCAAGCAGCCAAATTTTATTCAAGAAAGTTATATTCATTTTTTGAAGAGAAGTTTTTGAATGGTTTAGGTGGACTACGCATTGATCACTCTTCACCAGACTCATCAACATTTTCTATGAAAAACATAGACCCGACTTTTGATTCACACAAGTGGACGTTTTTGTTTAGTTCAGCTGAATGAACTATAAAATGCAGCTGCGGAAAGTTTGAGATGATGGGAATCCTGTGTTCTCATTGCATGAGAGTGATGAGTCAGTTGGATGTTACTAATATACCTCAGAAATACTTATGTCCAAGATGGTCAGCAACTGCTAGGAACGATCTTTATAGTGGATTGAATGTCCAGCTTACAGTATCAAGTTTATGCACGTTGAATCAAGATTCCCGAAATATGATTTTTAGAAATTATGTTTGCCGATTTGCTTATCAAATTAGCAGTGAAGCTCAAGGTAATGAGGATGCAGAACAGTGTATGATAGATGGTATGAGTGCATTGGCATTAAATGTTCAAAACATTATGGAAGGAAAAAGAAATAAATCGGCAACTGAAGGGCTCCACAAAATAATTAGAGATCCTGTAAAGCGCCGGCCTAAGGGTGTTTCAAATGCTAGATTAAAGGATCATTGGGAGAATAGGAAGGCCAAAAAAGTAAAACCAACCGTGCATAATCCTAATCCAACAATTTATTTTACACCTGCAGAATCAGGAAGTCAGTCATCCTTTATGTAAGTGTACTCAAGATCTCAGAATAACAAGGTATTATTCGATACTAGCATTTCATACTCGGTATTAGTGGAAGTTATAAGCACATCAAAATAAACAAAACACAAAAAATATCATATGCAAAAGTATAAATTTATTTTATTGTACTACAAAAAATGGCATAAGCAAATTCTGCCCTAAATAAGGCCATATTACTTTGCCAGTTCTTATGGATGTCCCAATCAGTATCATTTTTTTGTATAACTTGTTCCATATATTTACAGACAAACATTCCACAGTCGACACTATTTTCTTGTGTTGGCAAATTTGGGATAGATTGGATCGGCCATGTTCTTATATCATCCTCAAAAGCATCTTCTGCATCATGGTATAAATGAGATATCTGGAAAGGTAATAAAATTATTACAATTATCTTCAATAAAAAATATTAAACCAAAGATAATTCTAAGTTTATACCACTTCCGGAGTAATAGACTTGTGCGTTGCTTTGGGTAATGAATCCATAAAATCCCATCTTTTGTTCTTCATGTTTGCAACCAATAACGTCCAATGTTTTTCATTTATGATGGGAACAAACATAATGTTCGCATTCTTAACAGCATCTTTGGTGATATTACCCGCAAATGATGTTGTTTTCTCCTGTTTATTTGAAATATAATAACCTTGGAAAAAAAAGCCATTCAGTCAATTAATGATATACAGTTAATGATCTTCACTGTACCTTAACTATAAATGATTACTAACCCAATGAAAAGCTGATACATATAAAAAAGGTTGATTCAGTCCTGGAATCATTCTGTTTTTCTCAGATAAAAGATATGCAAAAGTGTCAATATAGTTGATGTCAAGCTCTTCGCATAGCAACAATTCGTCCATTTGGCTTCTAAAAATTATTGCATTTCCACTTGCGAAGATGGTATCCTCCCTGTATAATTTGTCTCACCATCGTTAGATATCGATTTTATTCGGTATTCCTTAAAAAATAGCAATACCGAGTTGTACCGAGATTTTTATTTCTCGCTACTAATCAATATTAGGGTTTAGGACCATGTACTTGACATTTATGTATGAAAAAAAGATAATAAAAGTTAAATACTGAGTTATACCGAGTTTTTTATTTCTCGGTACAACTCGATATTCATTACAATAATAGCAATACCGAGTTGTACCGAGTTTTTTATTTCTCGGTATTAAACAGTTTTGTGAATAAAATTAAGTACTTGACATTCATATATGGAAAAAGTAGCTAAAAAAAATGAAATACCGAGTTGTACCGAGTTTTTTATTTCTCGGTACAACTCGGTATTCAGTACAATAATAGCAATACCGAGTTGTACCGAGTTTTTTATTTCTCGGTATTATATAGTTTTGTGAATAAAATTAAGTACTTGACATTCATATTTGGAAAAAATAGCTAAAAAAAATGAAATACCGAGTTGTACCGAGTTTTTTATTTCTCTGTACAACTCGGTATTCAGTACAATAATAGCAATACCGAGTTGTACCGAGTTTTTTATTTCTCGGTATTACACAGTTTTGTGAATAAAATTAAGTACTTGACATTCATATATAGAAAAAGTAGCTAAAAAAAGTGAAATACCGAGTTGTACCGAGTTTTTTATTTCTCGGTACAACTCGGTATTGTTAATTAAAATACGTATTTTTTGTGTACTTCTTTAGAAAGTTATCAATTATATTCCTCTTCTCTTCATTAAGTAATAATCTTCCTGGGTAATCCAAAAAATCCTTGGCCGCACGATCTACATATTTGGAATCCTCAACATCAAAAATTACAGTTTTTGGTTTTTCAACTGGTGGAGCAGAAGGAGCAATTTTCATAGTTTCATCCTTAGGCGCAGAAGCTTTTTTACTATCAGTTAAGTTCTCTTTCAGTCTTGTTGCAGCACGCGTGACTGATTTTCTTGTAGTAACTGAGGTTTCCTTCTTACTAAGTATTTCAGCTTCTTTATTATCCGTTGGTAATTGAGCTTTCTTCTTCTTCCTATCACCAGTTGTGAATGGAGTTTTTTACTCTTTTCCTTTTCCTTTCATTCCTCCGATGTACTCTTCTAGCAATTCCTCCAGTTCCTGATGAAGGAAAAGGAAATTCCTCATATTCGGATGTTTCCTTCTTACCAATATTTCATCAACAATTTTCTCTACAGTTTTCGATACTTCATCAAAATTGTTGTTAGATTTCGTTCTTGAACTTGATTGAACCGGAGAAGCGATTTTCTCAGACGTGAAATAGTGTGGAAAATGATAACTTAATATCTTATATATACCACAAAATTTTTCATTGTTATCAGATTTTAACTGAAATACTTCATTGTCCAATACTTCCACCCGTTTTTGCAGCAGAATTTTCTCATTTTTCGAGTGATGAAATTTTTTTAACCATATATTCATGCTGTGTAATCAGTTTATATACGGATTGATTAATAATCCTCAACTTTGTTTCATCAGGTACACCACGTTGCGCATCACTTTCTTCTCTAAATTCTGTTCGTAAGGGAGAATCAATGGGACTTCGATAATCAGTGGGACTAACAATAGGAACTGTAGGATCACTCTTCAAAGGTTGTTCATTTGGACATTCAGTTTCCGCTGGTGTTTGAATAAGAGAAACAGTTGGGCTTGGACTTTTTGGAGATGAAGTTGCTTGTAAAGATGGAGTTGTATTGCTGCTAGACATATGTACACTACTCAGTGGTGTTATATCCAAACCATTTGCTGGATTACTAGTCTGAATTAAAGTCTTCTCATTATCTGTTATCTCTTGTAAATCTGTCAATATCTGGAGCAAATCTTTTATAAATACCCAAAATTTATAAGTACAAAATAAAGTTAAATGAATGCAGATGAGAATTGTACCTCAGAATCCTGAAGGCTTTTTAGTAAATTATCAACATCTTTAATTCTATAATTAAATTTTGCATCCCAACGAAGTAGACGGGGGCGAGCCAAATTATCCACTACTGGGGTGGAACTTTGTATGCTCAAAAAACTAAATCTAAAACAAAAAATAATATAATATAAATCAGTGTATGAAATATAGAACCTATTAAAACAGTGAAATAAACAAAAAAAATGTAATATGTGTAAGAATTACTCACAATTATTATCATAACAAATCCATTAACATATCCCAATGATTGACCTTTTAATTGTTTTTTTGCTATTGTATTAAATTCCATAACAAGAAAATCCTGAATGGATTGGGGCCAATTGTATGCTCTGAACTGCTCAACATTTTTTGCAACGTCCAATATTGTTGATTGCACTCGGAAGTTGGCCATTGGAAAGAAAATATTGGACAATAGGTATACAATAAATTGTTCCCTAACAATCTCCATAGGCGTTGAGGATTCCAATTTCAGAATGTCATGCCTTATGTCATTTGCTGTTTTACCAGCAATTGTACCAGTCCCAGGTTCAAATTTAATACCTCTGTTCGGTAAGCCAATAATCAACGCTATTTTTTCAGAAGTGAAAGTTAGACTCCGGCTATTAATAACAAAACTTTCAGATTCGTTATCCCACGTTGACAATAACATATAAACCATAGGAACATTTTGTGGGAACCGAGGTAGTAATAGAAACTGGTTAATTTATAGCTTACTTAGGCTACTGACAAACTGATCCCCAAATTTCTCAACCAATTCATTACAAACTTCCCTAAATCCTGATGTCCGACATCTGAAATGAACCTTGGGGGTATATCCCTGCATAATAAAGTGTAACAAACACTAAGAAAATAACAGTTTTACAGAGATATTCCGTGAAAAACTACGTGAAATAAATAAGTGTAACAAATACTATGAAAATACCGAGTTTTGACAAGCAATACCGAGTTGTACCGAGTACCATGTACCTCGTACCTCGTACCGAGTACCGAGTACCATGTACTGAGTACCGAGTACCGAGTACCGAGTATTCCGGTAAAACCAAACCCTAACCCCTAAATACACGTCGTTTAGGACTCTGTTCGATTTACTAAGGAAAACCAAACATCCCTACGAAATGTGTACCGAGTTTTATCAACCAGTAAGGACGTTTACTGAGTTTTAATCATCAAATACTGAAAAAATCGAACAAAACCTAATACCGAATACCGATTAGTACCGAGTTTTAGAATGTGTACCGAGTTTTGAAAATACCCAGAAATGTTTACCATATCGCTAAAACTCGGTACTTTTAGATTAGTAACGAGATAAACAAACTTTCTCGGTAAATCGTTTCTAACCTCAGGCATTATATCAGCGATGGTTTTTGAATGGAGAATACGAAGAACTACGAGTAGAAATGATGGAGAACTACGAACAAAATGCTTGAGAACTACGAAGGAAATGCTGGAGAACTCCAAAGGATTTGCTGGAAATCTGAAAAAACGAAGAGTAAACAGTGACAGGGATTCGAAACTCCGTAATAAGGTGTAGCGTCGCACTTCAAAGTGTTTCCATTTTTTTTTTGCCATTTAAAATTTAACACGTGCGATAACCCAAAACACAGCGGGTCGGGTCGGCGACTTTTCTTCATGCTACGTGGCGTTACAACATTGGTGGCCGAACGTAGAGGTAGTGGGAGGTTTGAGTTTGGTTTTCCAAAAATGAAAAAGGGAGGAGATGGGTTTGGTTTTTTGAAACTGATACGAGATAGTGGGGAGTTGGTTAGATTATGCTTTTAATCAATTTAAATTTTATTTAGTTTAGTTCATTAATTAAAGATTTGATTTACAATATTTAATCTTTTTTTTTTTAATTTTATTGAATAATTTTATTTAGATAAAATTTTGATTATATTTAATTAATGAATATATATATATAATTTTAATAGGATTGGAATGTTATTTTACTGAATTTTTATTCAAATTAATTCTAATTCAAATTGTTTTTTAATCAAACTATTTAATCTAATTTATTTCAGTTTTAATTTTAAATGGCTTATGATGAGTTACTTTGTAATAATTGAGGCTATCATTTGTTAAATTGAACTTTATTCGAGTTAATTTGATTTGGTTTCATGTTAATTTGCTTTATTTAAAGTAGTGGGTTCGAGACAACTTGATTCAAGTTTAATTTGGAATTGAATTAGAAATGGATTGAATTGATTTTGATTCGATTTGAGTGATAGGTTCGAGTCGATGCTACGTTAGTAGGTATCCACCAAAAGGAAATCCTGCGGGCGATCGACGTGATCTACACTAGGCTACGAAGACCTAGGTGCTAGAGTCGATTCTGGGGAAATTGACATCGAATAATGAGGTCAACAACTCTATGCAACTAATCATATCCTTTATGAGAGAATGGTATCATTGCAATTATGAGCTTTAGGACTTGGGTTAGTGACTTTTGCACTTTGAAGTCATTAATTAACACAATTCTTTAAAACCAAAAATAAAATAACTCAAACAAATAAAACTCTCTAAAATTTGATTAATAAAATTTTAAAATGTTAAAACTTAAACTTAAATCAAAATCTCTCTTGCCCTACAACTAGCAAATAATCTCAAACTCCAATAACTTGAACACCAAATCTTCTAGGACGTATGAAAAACACATGTCATTTTACACACACTAGAACTTATTTGTTAGAATCACTTACTCTAGTCTTAGTCTAGGTCGTTAGTGTGTTTTTGTGTCATGTGCGTACCTTTGCCTATAAGGTATCATTGATGTGTTTTTTACTTTTAGTACTCTGGATGGCATGCATGCATAATTACCTTTTTTATTGGTGCACTAAGTTGTAAATTAAAGTGATTAAACTAAAGTGCACCAATAAGTAGGTCTCCCTATTATGATTGATATGACATGGCTTGATTTAATATAATTTAGGCCGGTTTGGAATCCATTAGTTTGAAGTTGAGTTAAATGAATTCGATTTGATATAAACCTATTCGATTGGAATTAAATCATTACGATCGAGGCTGAGTCAACCCTATGTCATCGAGCATCCACCTAAAGAGAATCATAGAGGTGACTCTATACTAACTTAGGAAGGCATAACTTCTAAGAAAATCTTAGGAGAAGATAAGATGCATACCTTACCAAAAATGAGGTCAACAGTAAATGATTAAATGAAGATTATGATCATGATGGGACACACATATAATCGAATAAATAAAATGATCATGGTAAGATGTTTGATTGATCCGAGATTGCGATTGTGGGGAGCCATTAATAATTAAATAAAGATTAAGATTATGGAGAGATGTGTAATGGAATAATGATTGAGATCCTTAAAAGATGTATATGATCAAATGAAGATTGTGATCATGGTAAGATGTACACAATTAAACAAAAAATTATAATCATGATGAGACATACAATCAATAAATATCATGATCATGACGAGATGTGCATAATTGAAAGGAGATCATGATCATCTAAAGACATGCATGATTGAATGGAGATCATCAAAGTGGTGAGATGCACGTACAATTGAATGTAGTTAGTGATTATGATAAGATATGCAAGATAAAACAAAGATTATGAGTGTGAGATCAAATAAATACCATGATCATGACTTTTCAAGTTTAATGGAATTCAATAAATTCTTTTGTCATCAAGGTTAATTAAATATTGAATGTCCTATTGACCTCCATGATCACAATCGAGAATTTTTTTCTACTCATGCAAGAAATTAAATATTTGTTTTCCCTTAGGTAGGGGTGTCAATATTTGACACGACTCAAAAAACTTACTCGAACCCGACTCAAAAATTCCAGGTTAGGGTTAACCCATTTATTAAACGGGTCGGACTTGGGTTCAACAAATCACCCAATTTCAAAATCGGGCCAGATTTGGGTTGAACTAGAAATCTGAAAATAACCCAAAAATAACAGCCATCTGCATCCGTAAGCCATTCACATCAAGTTTCGCGTCAGCCATCTACATCAAATTATGTATTTGCAATCCACGTGTAATCCTCTATCTACGCCAGCCGTCCACATCATATCAACCGTCCACATCACGTAAGCTACCGACGTCGAGTTCTAGGAGGTGGAGGTTTGGTGATCCCTACTAGTGATGCGGAAGGAAATAGTTTAGCAAACCAGATCGACATTAAATTGATAGTTCTGGCCCCAGTTGCGTGCTTTTATCATCCAGCCCGTGCAAGATCCCTTCACGGTGACCTTCACGATATCGCCGGTGCCTGCAACGTTGGAGATCAAAACCAAGTTGAAGTAACGGAAGCCTTTGATGGTAAATCTGATTCTGCACTCTTGTTGCAAGCCTTTGACGTCGCATCCGCTGTCACCACCGCCTTCGCCATCCGCTCCAGTCCATTGTTGGTAGAGGTTGAAGACAAGCCCATGACCCAGTTTGGTGGGTCGTGTTTGGTTGACCTAGGTTCAAAGCGGGCCGATTTCGAGTCTGAAAAAGAGACCCATTTATAAAAAAGGGTCAGGTCAACTTGTGTCGGGTCCGTTCCGGGTAAGACCCAAATTCGACATGTGATCCAATTTTGACAGCCCTATCATTTGTTAACATATACTAATGACTTGACTTATTAAACTTCAACTAATTAAGATGCATGTTTAAAGTGAAAATACATGTTCATTTAGATTCATATTCCTTATGTAATACATTTTAAAGAAGGTTAACCATTGGAATTTAGTTACTCCTCATTACATTACTCTCTCACTCTGCTAGGGCTTCGCCCTAGCCACCTCGTCATAGTAGATCTGCTTGATCGGAACCTCATGAAAGTTTTCTTGCCTTCTTTGATATTTGTTTTCCTTTTGACCTCGAGTAATCTAAGGTTTATTATTTGTCTGTAATTTTCTTAGAATTTGGTTTTTTTTTTTCATGATCAATCCTCCTTCGACTTTCCTTACAATCCGAATGGTGATTAATCATGTTTGATTGAACGATCCTAGTTTTTTAAAAGGTAAAAAAGAATTCTAGCTCTTTTATTGGTGCTCTTTTTGATGCCTCTTCTTTGGTGGCTTTCGTGATCTCAAAACTACAACCCATCGTGGGTTGTCATCAATTTTCATTTCAGAAGATTAGATACTTTCTCTTGCAGCCCCTTTTTAATTCACATTGATAAGTAGTTTCTTAGTTGTAGAACTAGTCTAGACATGATTTATTTATTTTTAATCTTAAGCTTAACAGTGATTTCTCGGTTACCCTCTTGAATTCAAGGCATGTATTGATTAAACTCATAAATGACATGGATTATAGCAAAACTTTTTTTTTCTTTCATCGCTCTTACTTTGTTAGCAACTACTTTATAAAGCTGATGAAATGGTCACCCTTTTTTGACATTTTTCTGGAATCCCCCTTCATCCATATATGGGATTCTTTCCTTAACCTTAAATCTCATTTATTTTATCCCTGTATATTACACGGATTAGGATCATTGCTCATTGGTCCATTAAAAATTGATAATGCTATGTCGAATGGGACTCATCCCTCGATTATTTGTGTTTTGGTCGAATTAGATATCACTAAATGATATTCCGATAGCGTGTGGCTTGGGCCTAAAAATTTTGGATATATTCAACGCGTTGAGATGGAAGTGTTTCCTCCTTTTTGTGAACTCTGCAAATCTTTGGGTCATCTGAAAAATGATTTTCTTAGCCTTCACCCTCATTTAAAAAAGGATTCATAGATTAATCCCGAACATAAGACTACTACTGCTAAGAAAAATATTAGATTAACTCCTCATGATGGCAGTCCCTCTTTTGCTAATACTTATGCTATCGATGAAATTGAGGGCATAGTAATGTTATGGCTGTTAATCTATTCTTGGTTCATGTTTTTGATATTTCTGGTAATTAATTAACTATTTCTCCTATTAAGTTATCTGTTGATCATCGAATTGGTAAAAGCATGTTGAATGTGGTCTCTGGTGTTGATGGTGAGGGGCTTCATTATCTTGATTAGGAGACTCAAAATTGTATTCTTCCTGACCTTATGGATGCTCCTCTTCTTCTTCACAATTGTTTAGATGTTTCTAATAGGATGCCTATAATTAATATACTCGATTCTCCTATTTCTAATGATGCATTATTGAAATTGGGTGGTGGGAACTAGCATTTGGATTTGCATTCTGTTGATCCTATTGACCATGCTAACTAGTTGAGCTAGCCCATGTAATCCGTTAGGTGATAACTAGGGTATTAAGGTGATCTCTGTAATATTTTTTAGGATCATATTGCTCTGAATGTTGTGCAAGTTGATAATAATCTTTTATATATGGTTATACATAAGAAAATTAAGAAAAATAAAAAATAAAAAATTGGTGAAAATTTTTAAGTATTTTGAAGATAAAACTACTAGGTCTAAAGCTCGTTTGGGTGGTGGCTCCTAGCTGCCCCGTGCTATTTATTTTCTATTTTATTTTATTTTTTAATAATTTAGTGGGCATCTTAAGCTCTTTGGTTTAATTTTGTTTTTGATGTAGCTCTTTGAGAATTAGCGACTCTAGATCCATTTAAGAGCTTGTAACCTTTTTTTTTTCTTTTCTTTTTTTTTGTTGAATTAACACATAGGTGCCTCGGTGGATTTTAATCAATAAGGGAAAAAAAATAGTTCGCATTCTAAGCTCCTTTATGATTGTTGCAAAAGTCCAAATTATCTCCTTACAACAAATAACTATGACTAAAAGTAAAGGAGATTTGGTACTCCTGTCTCTCTCCATCCTTTAAATCATTCATAAAAACTAACACTATTTGGAATTGTATCTATATTAGTGGCCTTCTTTGATCATAGTTAAATGCATGATATAATTTTATTTGGAGATCACCTATGGAGATTAATCATTTTTTATTAGTTATTTAAACAAAAGAAATATGTCTTAGATGGGCATATAATTAAATTAATAATATAAATAATAATTACTACAAATGTATATTATAATTTTAACCAACCCAAATACAAAGAATTTAAAAGGCTTAGTTAAAATTTCTTCCAATGGAGCTTTTGATAGGGAAGAATGTGATCAATATATTTTGATCATAAATTAGTCAAAAAAATATCATTCTTGAGAGATGGTGAAATACCGCTGAACATAGGTTCTTACAATCAAAGAAGAAAAAGCTTCCATCGGTTGCCATCGTCGCTTCTCCTCCCTTGATAGTCACCTCTTCGGTCACTGCTATTTTGGCTCCAAGGATGAATGGCTCGTGACCCTTAACAAAATAAATCTACAACCTTTCCTCTTCAACCCTCTCACCAAGGCCGAAATTTTGCTCCCATCTCTTTTCACCATCCTCAAAGATCAAGGGCATATGATAGAGACCCAATATTGCCCGACGGCTCCATCAAATTTTTTGTAATGAAATTTACTCATACTTTAACACAGACGATGAAGGCTTGCGTGATATATATTTTTAGAATATCATTATCTCTTCTAATGACTTGTTAGGAGCTGCTATTGCTATTTACGAGTGTACAAAATCTCTAGCTTTGGCAAGGCGAATACTTGGTTTCTTGGCCCACAATTGGCTCTTTACGCCATGATATGTGTAGCAATTTGAAGATGTTTATTACCAAGAAGAATATAAAAGATTTTACGCAATCACACATTTCTCAATGGTCCTAGCTTTTGACCTTAATGGACAAAGTATTGAATTGATATATGGCACGCGAAAGTGTGGTTAAGAGTCTAATTTTTATGCAATCTTTGTAAACCATGTTATTTTAGCATGCATTTTAAATAATCAAACCCTCAAACAAATGCATAATATAAACATTTTTTTTGGTTAAAACCCACAGAAGGGGCCTACGCGTTGATATAATTAAACAGTTACAGAAGTCCTTAGAAGGGTCCTCCTGCTTTCTACTGCTCCAAAGAGCTATTAAAAAAACAAAATAAAACCTAAAAGCCGGTGGTCCCTTTTCCTACAATTACAATAGAAACAAAAATAAAAGCTAGGGCTAGAAACTGAAAGTTCGATGGGGATGTTAAGCCCTATGAACTTAGTCCCAAGCTAACCAAGAGGGGGGGGGGGGGGTGAATTGGTATTTTAAAAAATTCTTTTCACAAAGAAAGAAAATTGCATAAACCAAATCACACCACAAAAAATAAATGCGGAATTTAAAAGTGCGGAAGTAAGAAAAGGAACACAGAAATTTATAGTGGTTCGGTCGACTCGACCTACGTCCACTCCTTGGAGGCACCCTCCAAGTATTGCACTACAAAACGTGACTCTCCTTTAGCCCCCACGGCTAGGCGGAGAAACCCTCACAAGAACCTCCTTTTTGCCACCCCGGCAAGGCAGAGAACCTATCTCCTTTTGCTTCCTCCTGAAGCTGGCAGAGAACCAAAACCAAAAGCAAACTCCTTACCTCTACCGACCCTTCCACGGACAAGAAACTCTAGACGAAGACGACGCAGAGCGATCCTTGAAGCAACCATTGTGAATCCCCTCACAAGCTCCCCCTCACAAGATCCTCTCTCTCTCCTCTCTCTCTTTCTCTCCTCAAGGTCTTCTCAGGTCAAGGCAGCAGCCAAAGGTCTTGAAAAATGTTGAACAAGAGCTCTTAAATAAAAGAGCTTCAAAAGAGCTCATTAATTGCAAGTTGCCGACAATATCGTCCAGGCCGATATGGACATCGGCCTGGCTGATCAGTATAAATCAATGAAGATCGGCCAGAACATCGCCCTGGATGGAAAACAGGACGATTGAAAATTGTCTTGATCGTCCAGGCCGATCTCACTATCGTCCTGGCCGATTCGTTCAAATCAGAGGAAAATCGCCCTGACAATAGCCCTGGATACGGGCTGGCCGATATTGATCGTCCTGAAGTAACTTAAGGTTTTTGACTAGATCGGCCTGGCCGATCCTGCGATCATCCAGGACGATATGATCGTATCAATCATCCTTAATTACTCCCTTGATTTCCTGAACAATTATGGCATAATTTGTGAATATCGTCTAGGCCGATAATATGATCGTCCTGGCCGATAATTTAAAAATACAGTATACCATAATTGACTATGGCGGCTACTTCTTTCTATTTTGAGCTTATCGTCCTGGCCGATACATGTATCGTCCAAGCCGATCTGTTAATGTCGGCTGCCTTAATTAAGAATCCTTAATTAGACTTTCTATTTTTAAGCTGATCGTCCAGGCCGATCCAAAAAATCGTCCGGGCCGATATGAGTAAAAACAGAAATTCTAATTCTCTCAACAGTGTGTGTGAAGGGTTACATAGCATCAGTCTCTTTGAGTTTTACAAGTAGACTCAAAAGGTGAAAATCAAATGTACAGACTGACTCAACCCTAAACCTACGCAATCCTGAACTTGGCTCCTTGATCGTCCAATCTTCGATTCCTGAAAAGTTAGAAGCAACAAGTAGTCTAAGAGAGACAGTGTTTGTCAATCATCAAAACATAATCCATGAAAAATAGATTTGCAACAATCACCCCCTTTTTGATGATGGCAAACACAAGTAGGAAAAATTAAACAAAAATAGGTTCATTAGAAAATCAAAGTTACAACAACTTTTTCCTACCACACCCTATCATACTCCCCCTTTTGTCATCACAAAAAGAGGGTCCAGAAACAACAGAAAAACATCACAAAAGACTAACAAGCAAACTACAAAAAGATAAGAAACAATAACACAAAGCACAAACTAAAAGAATGAGGGATCCTGATCATCAGATGGAGGTGGTGGAGGTGGCTGCTGAAAGTAACTGGCAAGCGTGGTAAACTGAGCATTGAACCAGGCGATGTCCTGGTCATGCTGCTGCTGCTGGTGAGTAAGAAAACTGTCAAATCGGGCTAAATCCTCAGCGCGGTGATGCTCGTAATAGGCAATGTCCTCAGAGTGTTGCTGCTCTTGGGCAGACAGTGATTCCACACTCTTTGTAACGATGATAGGCGGCTTCATCTTCTGCTTCCTGGAAATGAGGGTCAATCCTTGCCCTCGAGGAACTCCCAGAAGTCTGTCGGACGCGTTTCCCACCAGCCATTGAGAGCACTAAGCGAAGAACACAAGAGGATAAAGGGTTGGAAGTGAAAAACCATGGCTGGAGCGGCCAAAATTTAAAGAAACGGCCATATCGTCCTGGCCGATCGCAGAATCGTCCAGGCCGATATGGTTCAATAATTACGTACAGGCCGATTGGTCAAAAAGGCGGTCCAATTGTCCGGGCCGATCAGATATCGGCCAGGCCGATTAGACACAGGCTATCGGCCCGAGGAGTCAGTCCGGACGACCGTTTAAAAAGCAGATCGTCCGGGCCGATTAGGTGTATCGTCAAGGATGATGCACAATAATTGATCGTACCGGCCAAAGTTAAAACGTTTTAAATGCTTGCCACGTGTATCGTCCAGGACGAACAGTGGATCGGCCCGGCCGATTGTCCAATAATGGATCGTCCGGGGCCGAATTTAAAGATCAAAACATGCTGACACGTGGATCATCCAGGACGATCCAGTGTATCGGCCAAGACGATGCACATAAAATGCATCGGCCAGGACTATCACCATGAGTTTGATCAAATCGTCCGGGACGATATAGTATCGTCCAGGACGATGAATTGCAGCAAGCACAGAAAAAAGATCAGCAGATGGATTTTGAACAGAATTTGTCATATCGGCCAGGACGATAGAAATATCGGCCAGGCCGATGTGACTTGAATTTGAAATCAAGAAAAGAATGGTGATGATCAAGACCCTCAAAAATAAAACAAAAGAAAAGACAGTCAAAGACACAGAAAAATAAAAACAACACAATGAAAACCAAACACCGAATATTTTTGGATTTTAATTTTTCTATTTTTTTTTAATTTTATGGAGGCATCATATGAGAATTCTTTTCACACATTAAACTTTTAAAGTTCCAAGAGATCAAGAGGTTTAACAAATCTCAATCAGAAGAAGGTAGAAAAACTGATTCCGTTAACCCTAGATCGGACATCCTTCAGGGTACAAAATTCTCTTGGAAAAACAGAGGCCTAACTCATAACAAAATAGGATAAGAAGATCCATTCAAGACTTGTTTACAACTAAAATATCTCATAAATAATAAATCAAAATAATTTTTCTCAATCATGGAAATTGAAATCAAGTCTTTGAAAGTATCACATAATCAATAAGTTTTCTAAGTTTTAAGAGTTTTACCAAAGAGATGATAGCTTGCATTTAGTGGGCTCATTTTATGCCTCTTGTCACTTTTATTGGCTCTTTGAACATCTTTTAATTTTTGATACACTTTTGTGTACATAGCTTTCTTTTCAATTTGGCTTCATTGGCCTCTTTCCTTTTTAACTCTTGCAAGCTAAAAACTCTTTAATATACCCTTAAAGAAAAAGACTTAGTTGTGAGTATATCCTCCAAATATTAGAGAATAGGAGCTCTCTCTCTAACATAGAGAAGAACAATCCACAACACAAAATCAAAATCAAGTGATAAATGCAATGGCAAGATTTTAAAAGCTTGAATGATATCAAGAATTTTGGCTATTATGCATAAGATAATTTAATGTAGCAAGATAAGAAAAAGATCTTAGATGAAAAGCCATTTGGTTAAACTGAGTTTAGACTTTTGTCTTAGAGAAGAAAATCATGCCACTAAACAAAGTCAGAAGAAGGGAAAACATCAACAGTTTACTCCCTTTAACCAATTTAGAAAAGCTAAACCCTATCTCCAAAACTCCAATATTTAAAAGCTTGAAAAGTTTCATCATATGGAAGGCCAAAAATAAAGAATAATGTGAAAAACAAAAACACATAAAATAAAATAATAAAGCAAATTAAAAACAACACAAAGTGAGCATAAAAACTAGCACAAACAAATAAAATAAAAGACATACAAAAGCTAAAGATTTCAAGCAATTGATAAAGCAGCGGATTTAAGCAATTTTGTGCTGCGAGCCTCCTTAGGTCCAGTTATCTTATGCTCCCACGAGGTCTTTGGTGAGAGCACACCTGCAAAACTCAACAACAGTCAGATTTAGGAACCCAAACAGGTTTGGGCTCCTTCTTAGGAAATATAGAGTGCAATGCAGATGTGGTATGCTTTGAATCATGCATCTTAGGTCTCCACACCCAATGTGTACTACGGTGAACTGTGCAAGTGTGTGAGATATGTCCTAGCATGCCACAAGAAAAACATTGAATTCCAGGAAAATGTTTTCTTAAATGGTTTGAGTAAAAATGCCTCTTCCTAGGTTCTGGCTTTTGATTAGTAGTTGGTGTCATCCTAGCTTTCTTACATGTTTTCAAATCATTTTGAATTCTCAAGTTAGTTCTTTTTAATGCATCATTCTCAATCCTCAAATTTTTCTCAATCTCTTTAGATTTCTTAAGATCATTCTTAAGTGAGGTGTGTGAAGCTTTTAATCATTACTTTCATCAACTAATTCTAAATGCTTCTTGTTTAATTCATCAAATTCATCAAGGAGAGCCATGTGATTTGAATTAATCGTTGCATGATCTTTGAGAAAAACTTCATGCTCTTTTTGTAGATTTAAATGTTCTAATTTTAGGCTAGCATGAATTTTCTTAAGTTTTTTGTATGATGTATGGATTTTTTCACAAATTTCAAACAATTCATCATAGGTTGGTTTACATACCTCTTCCTCATCACTTTGATTTTCTCCCATGAAACACAAGTTTGTAGTCTCTTCCTCTGGTTCAGTCTCAGAGGAATCAGTACCAGATTCTGCCCAGAAACCTCTTTGGATTTTCTTCTTCTCCTTCCTAGACTTAGCTTTCTCCTCACCTTTTTCCTTTTCTTTGCTTGAATGATCTTGAAGTGTAGGACAATCGGCTCTCACATGTCCAGGTTTCCTGCATTCAAAACAAACAACATCAGAAGATCCTTTAATATGTTTATGATCCTTACGTTTTCTCCAACTTTGATGATGCTTTTGTTTCTTCCTTAGAAAGCTTTTGAATTGCCTTGTGATGAAGGCAATTTCATCGCTTTCAGACCCGGAAGATTCAGAATCTGATTTGTGCGCCTTTAATGCAATTGTTTTCTCCTTTTTCTTCTCACCTGCATCAAGATTTCTTTGATTCACCTCTTGCTCGTAAGCAATGAGTGAGCCAAGCAAGTTATCAATAGAATAGGTGTTCAAATCTTTAGATTCAGTGATGGCAGTAATTTTTGCATCATAAGACGAAGGCAAGCATCTCAAAATCTTATTAACTTTTTCATAGTTCGAAAGTTCTTTTCCTAGTGCATGCAATGAAGTAGCAATCTGAGTAAACCTAGTGTACATGACAGAAATCGATTCATGAGGTTTCATACGAAAAAGTTCGTAGTCATGCAAGAGAATGTTTAAACGGGATTGTTTAACTTCATTAGTGCCTTCATAAGTAATGCACAATTTATCCTAAATTTCTTTACCAGTTTTGCAAGTTGAAACACGCATGTAATCCTCAGATTTCAAAGCACAGAAAAAACAATTCAAACATTTCGCATTTAATTGAGCTAAATCTCGTTCATCAAAAGTACATTCGGTAAAAGCAACTTCAGTTTTAAAACCATTAGTTTCACGAGAAGGTGGAGAATAGCCTTCTTGAATAAGCATCCACATGCGATAATCAGTAGATTGTAAAAAAGTTGACATGCGAGTTTTCCAAAAATCAAAAGGTAGGTTATCGAACAGAGGAGGTCGGGTAATAGAATACCCTTCCGTAGTGTTGCGATTCCCAAAGTTAGACATGGATCAAATTCAAAAAGTTTTCAAACTTTAATTTTTGAATCAGGCTCTGATACCACTTAAAAGTTCGATGGGGATGTTAAGCCCTATGAACTTAGTCCCAAGCTAACCAAGAGGGGGGGAGGGTGAATTGGTATTTTAAAAAATTCTTTTCACAAAGAAAGGAAATTACATAAACCAAATCACACCACAAAAAATAAATGCGAAATTTAAAAGTGCGGAAGTAAGAAAAGGAACACAGAAATTTATAGTGGTTCGGTCGACTTGACCTACGTCCACTCCTTGGAGGCACCCTCCAAGTATTGCACTACAAAACGTGACTCTCCTTTAGCCCCCATGGCTAGGCGGAGAAACCCTCACAAGAACCTCCTTTTTGCCACCCTGACAAGGCAGGGAACCTATCTCCTTTTGCTTCCTCCTGAAGCTGGCAGAGAACCAAAACCAAAAGCAAAACTCCTTACCTCTACCGACCCTTCCACGGACGAGAAACTCTAGACGAAGACGATGCAGAGCGATCCTTGAAGCAACCCTTGTGAATCCCCTCACAAGCTCCCCCTCACAAGATCCTCTCTCTCTCATCTCTCTCTTTCTCTCCTCAAGGTCTTCTCAGGTCAAGGCAGTAGCCAAAGGTCTTGAAAAACGTTGAACAAGAGCTCTTAAATATAAGAGCTTCAAAAGAGCTCATTAATTGCAAGTTGCCGACAATATCGTCCAGGCCGATATGGACATCGGCCTGGCCGATCAGTACAAATCAATGAAGATCGGCCAGAACATCGCCCTGGATGGAAAACAGGACGATTGATAATTGTCTTGATTGTCTAGGCCGATCTCACTATTGTCCTGGCCGATTCATTCAAATCAGAGGAAAATCATCCTAACAATAGCCCTGGATACGGGCTGGCCGATATTGATCGTCCTGAAGTAACTTAAGGTTTTTTACTAGATCGGCCTGGCCGATCCTGCAATCGTCCAGGACGATATGATTGTATCAATCATCCTTAATTACTCCCTTGATTTCCTGAACAATTTTGGCATAATTTGTGAATATCGTCCAGGCCGATAATAGGATCGTCCTGGCCGATAATTTAAAAATACAGTATACCATAATTGACTATGGCGGCTACTTCTTTCTATTTTGAGCTTATCGTCCTGGCCGATACATGTATCGTCCAGGCCGATCTGTTAATGTCGGCTGCCTTAATTAAGAATCCTTAATTAGACTTTCTGTTTTTAAGCTGATCGTCCAGGCCGATCCAAAAAATCGTCAGGGCCGATATGAGTAAAAATAGAAATTCTAAGTCTCTCAAGTGTGTGTGTGAAGGGTTACATAGCATCAGTCTCTTTGACTTTTACAAGTAGACTCAAAAGGTGAAAATCAAACGTACAGACTGACTCAACCCTAAACCTACGCAATCATGAACTTGGCTCCTTGATCGTCCGATCTTCGATTCCTGAAAAGTTAGAAGCAACAAATAGTCCAAGAGAGAGAGTGTTTGTCAATCATCAAAACATAATCCATGAAAAATAGATTTGCAACAGAAACAATCAGTACCCAAAAAAGGAAGCTCATATAGATATCATTCAGCTCACACTTCCTGCAAAAAAAGAAAACAATGATCCAAAGAACTAGAAGAAAAACATCAATTAACTTACTTATATTTAGGATCCAAAAAGCCGAGCAAGATGATCTACAAACAAAGCTCCAGAGAAGTAAGTTAAAAGCAACAAAATAGAAAATACAAAATTTCCAGATACGATTACCATAGATAACCTTGCAGCTAGAAGCAACCCAACAATAACCCCACCAAATCAGAAAGTCGGTCCAATTCTCAACACAAAACACCTGCAACCTAATCTTCAAACTCCCCACCAGCATATACACCCAATAACTTAAGTGATCCCCATAGAAAATTAACCCCAGCTTGCTTGCATAAGGAAGATGCCCGGAAAAATAAAAATTAACAGTGACACAAGTATAGCACATAAAAACCTCCCCGCTCGTATACAGAAAATAATAATACAAAAACCATCTGGAATGAATTCTGGCACGCCCAAAACTACTCCAAACATCCAAAAACCAGACAGGGCACTCCACAACCAACCCAGTAAAACAAGATGAAACATCAAACAATAAAATCAGCCACCAAAAAATAGGAAGAAGCAAATACCCCCGGCCCTAAACTGCAGAAAGACAGACATTAAAACAGAACTAAACCCAACAAAATCAAGTGTGACGGATATAGGGAAGACCCAATTTATCCAAAAAAAATCATGCGAGTAAGGGGAGCAGGTAAATTGTTCAGATTATGCTCCAGGAACAAGTTACTGTGAGCACCAAACTTCGCCAGCCAATCAGCACAAGTGTTTCCTTCACGGCAAACATGAGAAATATTGTAGTTTAAATTAGCAAGGAAAGTGTTAATTTTTCTAATAGTATAAAAATCCTGAAGACAACCCACATAAATACCAGAAATAACATGCAAAAGAAGTTTAGAATCAACCTCAATGTTGATAACCTGATAACAATACTTCATACAGATCTCTAACCCCTCGTGCAATGCCATAAGTTCAGCCGACAAAATAGAGCAAGGCAACAGAGGTCCAGAAAAAACACGCTGAGGTTTGCCATAATGATCGCTAATAATACCTCCCAAACCCGCATTATTAGCACTAACAGAGCCATCAGTATTCAATTTAGCAGTCGGAGCCTTAGGTTTATTCACAATACATGCAGGCTTGCTCACAATAGTAGACCCAGACGTGACACCAAAGTGAGTAGCCAGCAGATTACAGTTGAAAAAAATGTTTACTAGAAATAAGATTAACCGAAATTAACTGCAGAATTTTATCCCTCACATTAGAAATAATATTATTCGCCTACATTTTAATCTCATTGTGTTTAGAATCATTTCTACCTTTCCAAAGGTACCAAATTATAACAATAGGCAAAGTGTTCTGGATATGACCTTTGCTAGTAATAAACCACATTTTAAGTATCACAGCTAAATCACAATCAAAATTAAAAGTATGAAAACCAACCAGGTTAAAAAAATGATGCCACACTCTCCTAGCAATAGCACCAGTCACAAAGACATGGATTGCATATTGTTGAAAACATTTCAAATTAGTGAACAAAAAGCATTCAGAATAATTTCAAAAGCACTCAAAGCCATGATTTTGCACATATTTTTAAATATTTGATTGATGAAGAATTCGATCCAAATATTTTAATTTTCAAATCATAATGAACCATAAGAAAAATGATATTTAATTTTTATACAATAAATACACGTAAAGCATTTATATGTACAATGAATATGACTTTTTTGTATATATTTTTTCAATGGTAATGGTTCTCCATGGATGCCATTAATGTACTTGATCCTCTTAGGATTGTTGTAAAGCTTCCAGCAGACCAATCACGAATTCCTCCTCCATCTTTGTTAGACTAAGAGGGAGTCTAACAAAGAAGAAACTATGTCTCGACTCTAATGGAGAGAAGGGAGGAAGGAAAAGGGTGGAAAAGATAGATGATATTTATTTTCTAATCTTATTGCTTACTTTCTAACAAAGGCAATACACATGCACCATGCATGCATTATTTTACTTTAATATTTTCTCTATCAAATAATTGGGATCTCTTTTAATCAGAATCAGAGAATGGTATCCATATTACCAAAATAATAAAATTTCATTTACTAAATTGAGCATAAATTTTATTATATTAACTAAATTGAACAAAATTTTTGTTAATTTATAATATTATTAAAAACAAACTATTTTCGGCCTAATAAAAGAACCAATAAGACACCAAATTCATTTTGTAAACTGAAATAATAAAATTATTCTAAATAAATACCTTTGTATGAGGTAACACATATACAATATATGTTTTCTCATCTTCCACTCATTTTAATATTTAAGAATAAATCGCTTCAAGACCTCTTAAAAGAATGTAATTTTTTGACATAAATAGTCTCGTTGGATCTCCTAATAAATTACATGCAATATAAGAAAATTTTAATTTAAAAATAAATATTTAATTTTAAAATATAAATTTATTTTTTACGACATGAATTATGCCACAAATACTCATTTATGGATAATGCCAGTTGGCCAATTTCATTAGCCCCAAATGAGAAGAAAAATTAATACACTTGAATATTTGCCACAAATACTCATTATATTCCACATATTTATATCTCGAACAAAGATTGCATATTTCATTCCAACTCTTATTAATTTTTGTCCGAGCGTGGTAGAGTTGGGTGGTAGTGTTGGAAGTCACCACGGCTCCTGTCCTCCATTGGACAACGCAAATACAATAATATTATGGCATGGTCTGATCTCCCCATAGATCTCCTCTGTTGCATCTCATCACACTTGTCCATTGTAGACTTAGTCCGGTTATCTGTTGTCTGCACCTCATGGAATTTCACTCTTACCAACTATGCACTTCTTGGATTTCAATGTCGTCCCTCCCCATGGTTGCTCCTTTCCAATGATGACGAAGAGGCATCCGACACACTCACCTTCCATGAACTTACCATAGAAAGAGAAGAAGTTATCGTCAGCTTCCAACGTAGCTTCTCCTCCATCGGTAGCCACACCTATGGTCGTCGTTGTTTCGGCTCCAAGGATGGATGGCTTGTGACCCTTGACAAAATAGATCTACAGCCTTGCCTCTTCAACCCAGTTTCAAAGGCTGAAATATCGCTCCCATCCCTTTTGACCTTGATTGACCCACAATATGCCCCTGACGGCTCCATTAGGATTACGTGCAATGATATTTTCTGGGACATTAGGACTGATGACTTTCGTGATATATATTTTCATAAGTTCATTGTCTCGTCTAATGACTCTACTGGAACTATTGTTGTTATCTATGGCATTACAAAAGAGCTTGCTTTGGCAAGGTTACAAGATATGACTTGGGTTCTTGGGCCACAATTATCTCCTTATAGCCTGAAGGATGAGGAGCAATTTGAGGATGTTTGCTATCATGAAGAAAATCAAAGATTTTTTGCAATCACAAATTTTTCTATGGTGCTTTCTTTTGACCTCAATGGACAAAATATTGAATTGATCTGCCCGAATATGCCCAACCCATACATTCGCACTAATAACTTCTATCGTATGTACTATATTTCCTTTTTGTCAGAAACTCTTTTAAAAATAGAGAGGGTGATTGATGCTACCTATGATAGCTACAATACAACGACGGCTATCTTTGTTTTCAAGTTTGTGCCATCTGTTGTTACTTCTTCTTCTTCTTACTCTCAATGGATCCCCGTCAACGAGTTAGAGGAATACTCCTTTTTTGTGGGTTATAATCAGACATTTTCTTTGCATCACACGGTTGCTACCGGAATTAAACCAAACTGCATATATTTCACCGATCATTCAAGGAACATGTTGCCAGGATATGTTGATTGTGATGTTGGGCTTTTTGATATTTACAATGATAGAATTCAATATTTCCTTCTCCCAAATCCATGGATTAGTTGGCCTCCATCAATCTGGTTTACACCATCACTTTCATAAAATAAATATCTTAATCTTTGCTAAGCATGTAATATGAATATTTTTGTATTATAAGTCCATATTTAATTTTTATTGGACAAATTTTTAGGTAATACCTAATAGTTTTTTTTATTTAAATATGTACTTTCCTCTTTTATAATTTTTTTGAAGAAAATATATTAATAATGTTAGGTCACAGTTGAGTCTTTATGTGAAATCTTGTTAGCTAGTAGAATCATCTTCTTTTTATTGACTTAAAGAATTATTTGGAGTTTGTTTTAATTACATGAAATAAAAAAATTTGAAGTTTATATGAAACGAATGAGATAATTTGCTCCAAAAATTATATATACTCATAAATCCTATGCCTTGAAAATTTTAGGAAAAGTATTGTCTCATAAAATGCTTAGAAAAAATTAATATTTTTATTTAAAATAAAGATATATTTGGCACTTAACCCTTTAATCTAATTTAAGGAAATATTAATATATTTTAGCTCAATTATTATTTTGGATGTTCATGTTTGTTTTTCCATGATCACTCCACCTTCAACTGTTCCTATAGATCAAATGGTTCGGTTGGATGATCTTAGCTTTTTAAACGATAAAAAGACTTCTCGCTCTTTTATTGATGCCCTTTCAGGTGCATCTTCTTTAGTTGCTTTTCCTTATTACAAAACTACAACCCATCATGGGTTGTTATAGCTTTGGATTTTGGAAGATGAGATCCTTGCTATTGCATCCCCTTTTGAATTCAAATTAATTAGTAAATTTCCTAATCACATACCTAATCTGGACCCAATTCAAAAAGGTTTTTTTAATCCTAAGCTTAGTGGTGATTTCTCCGTTACCCTCTTGAATTTAAGGCATGTCTTGATCAAACTTATTAATGACATGGATTATAGTAGAGTTTTTGACCATCATTCGTATTTAGTCTATAAATGCTTTACGAAGTTGATCAAATGTTATCATTTTTTGACATTGTTGTGGAATCCCCCATTATCCCTATTTGAGTACCTTTCCCTAACCTTCGACATCATTTTTTTCTCCCTATATACTACATGGATTGTGATCATTGTTTGGTCGCCCTCTAAAAATTGATGCTACGTCGAATGGGACTTGTCCCTCGGTTGCTAGTGTTTTGGTCAAATTCGATAACACTAAATGATATCCTAATAGTGTAGGGATTGGACCTGAAAATTTTGGATATATTAAAAAAGTTGAGATGGAGGACTTTCCTGATTTTTGTGAACACTACAAATCATTGGGTCATGATGGGGTGGGGGTTTGATTCTTACAGTGTTATTAGCCTTGTGGTTGGGGCCGTTTGTTACATGTCACCTGCTTGATTGGTGGTTGGTGTCTTTTGGCTGGTTGTTAATGAGTTTAGTTTTTTATCTTTTTGGTGTGGTACCCTGTTATGGTGGGCTCGGTTGTTTTGTTGAAGGTTCCTTGGCTGTTTGTTGTAGGTTTTGGTCACCTTATTGGTCTACTTATGATTGGTGTTGTGTTCATTTATTTATTAATGATGTGATTAATTGATTTTATTCGGAGGTTTATTTTTCTTGTAGGTATATATCATGGTTTGGGTCTTTGGATTTTGGTCAGCTAGGCTGGGTTAGGTGGTTCGCTTCTGCTATGGCTGCTATGCTTTTAAGCAGTTCTAGACTCTGGCTCCTTTTTGGGTAGTGGCTCCTTGTTGCCCTTTAGTTTTTTTTTTTTTTTTTTTAATTTTCTAATTTAGTAGAGATCATAATCTCTTAGGTTTATTTTTGCTTTAGATGTATCTCTTTGAGCATTAGTAACTCTAGGTCCCCTTAAGGACTTGTATCCATTTTTTGAATTAACATGAAGGCTCCTTCCATGGGTTTTAATAAAAAATAAAAAAACTTTTGGAACATCTTATATAGATAATTAATAGTCTCATCCTAGAGGGAATAACATTCCATATATATATATATATATTAAGATTATTTATTTAACCTCTTTTATGTTTAAATACATCAAAAATATGCTAAAATAAGTTATTAATGTTTATATGAAATTTTTCTTTTCAAAATATGTCACATATTTAATCCTAACTTACAATGTTGAAGAAATTATAAAGTGAGTTAGGAAAAAATTAGTTTGGAAAATTCTCAAATTTGAAAAATAAATCATAAGAAAAAACAATAGCAAGAAAAATGCACCAAATGTATAGAAGATAAGTGAAATAATTATTGAACCTCTACCAGGACTTTGATCCAAGCTTTCCCTTCATCAAAATCTTCCTTGGAGAGAAGAAGTGACCCTATGTCACCTCCCAGCATCTTAGAGCTTCTCCAAATAATTCACTCTAGAGAGAAGAAATGTGGAAATGAAAGAGCTCCCCCTATAGTAGTAGTCTTCAATAACTTACATAACAAGTAGTTTGCTTACCCTATGCCTTTATATATGTTTTCAAGAAAAGGTAATACCCCAACTGAGTATATTCTATTGATACAAACTATTGACCTAGGTTGAGTTTTGGATTTAGGTATTTCCAGTCTAGGTATTCTTTTAATAGTTATAAGCATACTTATGTTTTCAATGAAAAATAAAAATGAATTATGGTTGATGTATATTTTCTTTTAAAAGTACAATTTTATGAAATAAAATTAATGCTTTATTTTTATTTATAATTGATGAATTAGATGGTTCAATGTAGTAAATGTCGAAGAAAATAAAATAAGAAATATAACAAGAAAAATCTTTCCAACTAGGTCTTGGGAAGTATTAGATCTACTATCATGATCTCAATGCAGTGCAACCCACTTCAGGATAGTGGGTTATATTGGGTTGAGTTGTGTTAGGTCTCATCCTAGATTTCAAAACATGCAAGAAGTTGAATTTTGAGCCTGCATATAAAGAGCATGGTGTTCCTAGGGGATGACTAGATACCAGCTCATTTTTACCTTATTTATATCCAATTTCTTTCCTTTTATGAAGTAGATATTAGAGAGTTTTATAAGCAATGTTTTTAGTATTTTTGGGGGTCATTTGTATTAGCAGCATATGGAGGGTTCTTTGGAGATTAGAGAGGGAGCTCAAGAAGAGAATTTTTAGGGTTGTTAATGCAAGAAGATGGCGAAAGAATTCAACGGTGTGGATTGAGAGCTTGCATTAATGAGTTTTCATTCTTCTATTTCCTTATAAACAGTTTCTATTTTTTTTTATCGAAATCAATTTAATTTAAAACATTATGACAATAACATCTAAAATAGCAGTTATTAGAATATTACAATTTAGCATACAATGGCTAGCTAGTTTTAATCGAAAGTTTTCTCTCATTATCAGAAGGAGCACTTAATTATGGGGCATGCTTCTTTGAGTAATTGATAAAAATATTATAAGTCCTTGCAAAATGAAATTAATAATGTTAGATGGTTGTTAAGTCTTTTAGTGAAATTATGTTGGCTAGTAAAATTTGATGTATTTGTTAAATAAAGAATGATATAAATAGATAACTTTACAACAACTACCCCTTAACATATAGTCTACCAAGATTAATTATATGTTTCAGGGTTTGTTTGGGACAGCTATAACTGTAATAACCCGTAAATTTTAAGAGATATATTTTAATGTACAAAAGTCAAATAATATCTCAAGATACATTATAAGTCCAATTTGTAAATCATCTCTTCACCATAACATATATAGATATTGTTACACTCTAATTATAATATTTTCTCCCTAATTTTATGGGTATTACTATAATTCCTTAAGAAATTGATACATATTGATACAAACACTACAAGAAAATCAAGTATTACCATCTGAAAATTTTTAATTTTCAGGCACATTTAAATGTTTTTCCTCTTATTTCAGGCGAAAAAAAATTCATCTATAAAACGAGCATCGAAAAAATTTTCTACCGGAAAAAGTCACTTGAAAATATTTCTGGTTGCTACCCGGCTGAAAAATCCAACGAAATAACAAAAAAAAAAATTTAAAATAGATGACTGCCCACCTTCCTGCGGCAGCTACAAGCCTGCTTACATGCACTGCCTGCCCGCCAGTGAATGCTAACCCGCCTGCCCGTCTGCACTGCCCGCACACGAAAGCTACACTGCATGCCCGTCAGCCTTGCCCGACGTCCTACCCACCTGTCCGCGCTGCCCACCCGCCTGCTTATCTGCGTGGTGATGCAAACATAGAACTTGTTCGGTTTCAGCGTGTCAACCTCTTTTCCGTGGAGTAAAATATGTTATAAAATTTACTATTGTATATTTAAATAGAATAATACCAAAATTAAAATTTAACAAAAATTAAAATAAGTTATTTATATTAATTTTAAAGTTATTAATAAAATAATAAGTTAAAATTATTAATAAATAAGTTAAAGTTATTAATAAAATAATAATTTAAAGTTATTAATAAATAATTAAAATAATTATTACTTTAATGACTTAATTCTAATTATTTAAAGTTATATGAAAGTTATTAAATTAATAATTAATTAAAATAAGTCATTAAATTATTAATTAATTAAATTACAAAAATATAACTTCTTAAAAAATTATTAAAATCCGCTAGAAAATAATCAATAGGAAAACTTCCTGCAATCAGTCAGAAATATTTCATCATAATCCATCGGAAATCCACGGAAAAATCTACCGGAAAATAGTCTCCTGGAAGGCCACTGAAAGTTCCGACTGTAATGGGAGATTTTCATATAGTAAACGGGGTCTACTATGACTATTAGGTGTCTATTTTGCAAACCTATTTAATTAGAGTTGTCAAGACATGCAAGACTATTTTATTAATATTTTTTGGATACCCAAATTTAAAGTTATAAAAGCATTTATATGAATTTTATGTCAAAAATTAAACAACTAGCATAATGGTTAAAACGACCTTCACGTATTTTACTAAAAAAACTCTAAAAACCATTATAGAATTTTATTAAAGGCAATTTGCCCTTCGTTAATAAAAGAAGGGAAAGGAACAAAAAAAGAGGAAAAGAGAAGAAAAATATAGGAGAAAGAAAACAAAAAACTAGGTTTTCGAGGAACTAGAGCCATTTTATTCAATAAGTCCGGTTATAAAATTTGATCATTAAAAGATACATTATGTTTTATCTAATTTATAATTTGGTTTTTAAAAAATTACTCGTTTATAAGGTTCTAATAATTTTTTAGTATTAATTCAAGATTTTAATCGTAGATGAGTGTTTTAATTTAAAAAGTATTGTACCCATATTTTATTTTCAATTGATAGAAATGAAACTTTATTTTGACATATATAAAAATCTGTGACTAAAATATATGAATTGGCAGTGTTTTAATTTAGTTAAAGCTTCAGAACATTGTTGTACCCAATATATGATGATAATGTGGTAAAATTCTATAAACTTATTTTGTTTCTAATTTGAATTACAAAATATTTATAAAGATATATGGTTTAAATTTTGGCAAAGTTAAAACTCACTTGATAGAATTCAAGAAAAGCGATTTGAAACTCATTAGAGAATTTTACAAAACCAATAAGAATATAGACAATCAGCACCCAAAAAAGGAAGATCATATATTAATATGCAAACAAAACCCCAAAAAATGCAAATATAACTTGATTATTTCAATAGTGAAAATCCCATAAACCACAATAGCACTTATAATCCTTTTTTAGTATCCGTGAATTAAAATATATTGAAAATTGCAATAATAAAACTTAGCAGATGCATATCCATGACAAATGATTGTTTTTTGGTAGAAAATGAAATGCCAACCCAGCTTTCAACAGGAGCATGTGATAATCCTGTTATTAGGCCAAATATCTCTTGTAAATTCAGAAAAGATTACTAAAATCAAAATAACTAAACTCTAGAAAATAGAATAAAAATCCAAGAGACAAAATTGCATGAAATTTTGGGTGAGCAAAGTATCTCCTAATATTTCCTCTCTATTGTCCATCTTATCATCCTCTTCACTCCTTAAGGAAGCGATGCATGTCATCTCCACATTGAGGCACCGCTACGGCTTTCCGACAATCGATTCTCAAGCAACAAAACAATCTGAAATACCATGACCATGTAGCAATGTAAACAAAAATCTGGAACATTTTCGAATTCTAGGAGAAGTTTGAAATATTCTATAGGGCAATGGCCTGGTCGGTTTGGAGAGGTCCGTTGCGGAAAAAATGTAAACGCTGGGAAATTGAGTGACATAGTGACAATTCAGAATATAGTAAGACCTTCTAGTTCATTGGATAACTTGATACTGGTTTTAAAATATTTAAAATATCCGTAAATATAAACCCATTTTATCATCAAACTCGTAGGAAAATATTTAACTGTAGATTTTGCATTTGATTGGCCAACCACGAAGAAGCCACATTTTTACCATTATCTATCATACCTTGCATCCCTTTAGACATTAGCAAGACCAGAAATCGGAAGACGAAGCCCAAGCCCGAAGGCAGAAGACAAGAAAAAAAATCAAAAGAGCCAAATAAATCAAACGAAACTACCGATCGAAAACCTGCCGGAGAGAAAAAAGGATAGGAGAGGGCGAAAAAAGTTTTAGAGATAAACAATCTGATTATTGGAATATAAATGCCAAATTTCAGAAATTGTCTATTCAGCCAAATGGGGAAATTATCGGGCAACCTAAATATAAATAATTATCTTATATATTTTGCATATACAATATTGCACCTAATTTGAATTACAAAATATTTATAAAGATATATGATAATAAATGTGTTTTATACTCACTATATTGTTTAAAATATTTCTGGCAAAGACAAATATTTCACTAAGTAGTTTGAATCTGATAAGGAGCAGGGTGATTGGATTTTTGTAAGGTACATATGAATTTTGTAATTCATAAAGTAATTTAACCTTTGTGGATTTTGGGCAATTGTTATTTGACTTTTTTGCAAGAAATTTTATGTATATATTTTATTGATGCATATTATATATTCCCATGGAAGATTAGTTGGTTCTACTAAAAAGAGATCTTAAGAATTAATAAATATTTAGGAAAAATAGGTTTAAATTATTTCTTTACTCTTGGGGCATTACATTTGTTGACTTCAATATCTTGTCATGTCAAAAAAACAAATACATTTTTTTATATAAACATTAAGATATATTTTGTACTCACTTTAATCTAACGTAAAACAATATTAATATATTTGGGCTTGATTATTATTTTAATTGCAATTAAGAATTTCAATGAAAGAAAATTTAACAAAAAAAAATATCTTCAACATTGTCATCTCCATTGTGGAAATCATATGAATATTTTGCATGTAAGGATTTCAATGATGTTGGACTTTTTGTTCTTTACAATGATCACATTCAGTATATCCTTCACACTTATTCATGGACTAATTGGCCTCCATCAATATGATTTACATCATAACTTTGATAAATTTAATATCTTAAGCATTGCTTAGCATGTAATATGAATATTTTTGTTTCATAAGTCTATTTTTAATATTAATTGCACAATTTATTAGGTAATATTGCGTAGTTTTTTTATTTAAATATGTACTTACCTCTTTTATATTCATTTTAAAGAAAAGATATTAATAATGTTAGATCATAGTTGAGTCTTTTTGTGATCTTGTTAGATAACATAAAAAATAACTACCTGAATATATATATATATATATATATATATATATATATATATATATATATATATATATATATATATGAAACGAATAAGAAAATGCTCCCAAAATTACATGAATTTTTTTTAGAAAAAGTGTTGTATGAGGAAATACATAAACAAATCTTTGTAAGGCAATATTAATATATTTAAGCTTCCATTGAGAAGAAGAACAATAAAAAGCAATATCAACTTGCTTAAACTTGAAATAAACAAAGATACCCATCATCTTCCTTGTTTAGCTTTCATTTATTTTCTTCTTAAAAATATTGATACCATATATATTTTCTTCTAAAGATAATAAAGTACATGAAATCAAAGTTTATAGTGTATGAGCTCAGGTCCTGTATCAACTGGTCGAAAGCTACCACAATAAAAAAATGTATGATGACATAAAGCCTTCACTCTTCATCATTATAATAATCATCTTCAAACCGTTTGACATAGTTGATGGGGTAAAGAGGTGATTGCGGGCCAAGAACTTAGATCTAATCTCATGGTCTTACTAAAGCTAATGCTTTCATAAGATCTTAGATAACAAAAATATTTAGAGATGAGTCATTAGAAGAGACAAAGATCTTATAACTTCACTCGTGGATGGTAAAAAGGGACTAGAAAAATAAATATTTAGAATTTTAATTGGCATGATGGGGATTTTGTTAAGGATTACAATCTATCCATCCTTGGATCCAAAGACATGATAGTCAGAGATGTAGCTATCAAGGGAGGAGAAGCAACGATGATAGCCAATGCTACCTTCTTCTTCTTCCTCAATGATAAGATCATGGAAGATTAGAGTGTTAGATTCCTTTTCGACATTGCTAGAAAAGAATAACCATGTGTATGGATGACAGAGAATACGTAGGTGTGTGTTGTTGGTAAAAATAAAATTGCACGAAGAGGATACAACCAAAAAGTAGAAGAAAATGATGAGTAAGTGTGCTTAGAAATGTGTGTGTGTGTGTGTGAGAGAGAGAGAGAGAGAGAGAGAGAGAGAGAGAGAGAGAGAGAGAGAGAGAGAGAGAGAGAGAGAGAGAGAGAGATCTACTAGGAGATATGATGCCATAATATTGTATACTACTGAATAATGGAAGCCATAGGATGAATGGACCTCTGATGTCTTGAAGTATTACAAAACTCATGCATAAAATCATTTTGTGACCACACAAAATGACATCAAAATTTGACATAAATGGTCTTATTTGTTCTCTTAATAAGCCGTATGCAATAAAAGATAAATTTTACTAAGAAAAATTTAAATTTTAATTAATAAAATTAATATTTGAAACATGAATTAAATTTATATATTAAAGAAAATAAATTAGGTTTGAATGTTCTCTAAATGCTTATTTAAAAATTTAAATTCTAAATTTATGAGAAACCTATAAAATAATTCCTTTATGCACCCTATTCTATTTATGAATTCCTTTAGTCACAAAAGAGAGGAAAAAATGATGAAGCTAAATATTTTCCATAAATGCTTATATTATTCCTACTAATTTTGGTCAACTTCCCTTAAAAGCTAACTTATATATCTCGAACAAAGATAACAAAAGGCATCAAAACTCCATTCCTCCTTTGTTTGCCTTCGCATAAACAATAATAGTATGGCATTGAATGTTCTCCTTGTAGATCTCTAATGTTGCATCTCATTGCATTTGCCCATTATAAACTTCTTCCAACTCAATCGTCAACACCTCGTGGAATTTTGCTTTTTCCAATGATGTACTCCTTTGAATTCAATGCCTTCCTTCCCATGGTTGTTCCCTCTTAGCAAAGCTGAAGAGGCCTCCATGAAGCTCACTTACTATAATCTCACCATCAAAGAAAAAGGTAGTGTTGACTGCCACGTCACTTCTCCTACCTTGATAGCCACATCTCTAGTTGTCACAGATTTAGCTTAAGCATGGATGGCTCGTGTCCATTAACAAAACAAATTTGCAACCTCGCCTCTTCAGCCCTATCACAAACGCTAAAATATTGCTCTAGTCCCTTTTCACCATTACCAGAAGTCAAGGGCTTATGATCAACCCTAATATGCACTTGATGGCTCCATTACATTTTATTGTAATAAAATGTACTCATACTTTAGCATAAATGAGACAGGCTTAGATGAAATAACTTTTTAGAAGATCATTGTCTGCTCTAATGATTCGTCCAAAAGTATTATTGTTATATATTACCATGCAAAAGAACTTGCATTGATAAGGCCAAGAGATGAGTCCACTCAACCCGCATCTATCTCTTTAGACCATAAAGCATGTGGATCAATTTAAGAATGTTTACTATCATGAAGAAAAACAAAGATTTTACACAATCACGCTTTTTTCTATCATGTTAGCTTTTGACCTTAATAAAAAAAATTTTGATTTGATATTTGATATGCCTGACAACATCAATTAATTAAACACAATGTCCTCTCATCTCGCTCGCTCTGCTAGAGCTTTGCCCTAGCTCTTTTCGGTGCAATTGCTTTGGTGGCACTAGCATCTTCGATTCCTTCAGGAAGTTCTCCTTTTTTTCTGGTTGTGCTCTTGGTTTTTTGTTTGTTGGATTTGTTTCTTTTTTTTTCCGGCGAGTTCCGGCATGGCTCTAAAGCTCTGTAACCCTGATTTTTTAAAGGGTTCATCTTCTTCTTGTTCTTTTTAGATGTTCTTGTGGGCTCATCTTCTGTTGCTACTTTTTCAACTTAGATTTTCATCTTTTTGTAGATTACCTTTTCTTTGGATCTTGGAATAGGATATCAATGCTTTAGCTGCCCCTTTCCAGTTCTCTTTAGTTGGTTTTTTCTCCTATAAATGGCCATCTCTTGACTCTATCCGAAGATTTTTCTTTATTCTCAAATTGAATGGGGAATTCTCAACCACCTTATTGGATCCGACGCATATCCTTATCAAGTTGAAAAATGACCCTTATTACTGCAGGTGTTTTTCCATAGATATTATTTAGTTTATAATTGTTACATGAAGCTTACCAAGTGGTCTCCCCTTATGGATATCAGTTTTGAGTCGCCGATCATCCCCATTTGGGAATATTCCCCTCAATTGCACCCTTACTTTTTCTCTCCCCGCATTCTTCACGATATGGGTTTGCTCTTTGGCAAACCCCTGAAAACTGATTCCGCTACTTCCATGGGTTCCAGGACATCCCTAGATCGTGTTTTGGTAGAGTTGGATATTACTAAATCTTACCCCGATAAGGTCTGATTAGGCCTAGAGAAGTCCGTCAATGTTCAACAAGTGGTTATGGAGGATTTCCCTTCTTTTTGTGCTTATTGTAAGTGTTTTGGATATTTGTTTGGTAATTTTCATCATGTTCCTGATCCTTCTATTCCATGCAAGGGTTCTAACAAGGATTTGGTTAATCCTGAGCTAGTTATTTTCTCTTCCCATCCCCTTGAGGCTGATAAGCTTATTTATTCTACTAAATACATTCCTTATTATGCTTCTGCTTCGTGTCTGTTTTCCGGGGTGCCTTTGGTTATTATTGGTTCTATTTTTCCTGCTAGGTTTGTCTGTGGAGGTTAATTTTGGGGTGTTTGCTGACCCTGTGGTGGCTGTTTATGGTGTGTCTTTTCTTATCAATGCTATGGTTCCTCTCACCAATGTTATTCCGGGAGGATCTGCATCTATTATTAATGTGCCTATCACTGCCGTGTCAAATAGTGAATTGAAATCTCAAGTAGCTAAATCGGTTAAGAACACTGTTTTGGTGGAAAATAATTGGCTTATTCTGAGTGACTCCCTCTCCTCGTCTGATCAGGGGGAGGAAGAGGAATTTGGTGAATGGTATGAGGTTATGCCTACTAAGCTTTCGAACCTTAGTCATTCTAATGGTGAAAATAAGTGCAAATATAAAGGTAAAAAGAAATAGGTTCTGGCTATTTCTGAATTGCTCTTCCACTACAGGAAATTCAGCTATTACCAGCGGCCTAGATTAGCAGTTGTCTAGCTGTCGGTAATAACGGCGATTTGGTAGCTTGGACGGTGCCTTTTGATAATAGAGAAAAAATCGCTGTAATAGCTGAATTTCTTGTAGTGTTTGACGGCGCCTTTTGATGATTTTTTGGACAATGATGAGGAAACCCCCAGCTTCCCCTCGCTGGCTTGGCTAGTTGGCAACCAAGGTGATTTGGTCATTGACATGGATTTCTTGGTAGCTTGGATTTTATGGGGTTCTCACCTTTGGATGGTCCGTGGTTAGTCGGGAGGCTGGTGCAAGGGGCTTCCATTCTCGAGTCAAGTGATTTTTATTTTAGCTCTCATTGCTTTGAATTATAACTTGCAGATCATTTTGGGTTTTTTGCTATGGTGTTGCTTTGGCTGGGGCACAGGGATTGTATTTTTCTTTTACTTGAATAAATGGTCTTTTTTAGGGAAATTTTTTTTGATATGCCTGATGATGAAGGACCCAAACTTGTTCACCAAAAACTCCAATTTCATGAACTATATTGCCTTTTGCCAAGAACCCTTCTAACAATTGAGAGGGTGGTTGATACTTTTGAGTAGATGATCGATAAGAAATGTTAAGTAAACACAATAGGCATCTTTATTTTCATGTTTATGCTAGTTATTTTTTATTCTTGTTCTTCCTCTCAATGGATCACCATTGTTGACCTCATTTTTGTATGAGGTCATTAGTGACCCACCCAGACTCCAGATCAATCCTGACTCCAATTCAAACCTGATCTCAATTCAATCCAATCCTTAATAAAAATCCAGACTTCAATCTAGTTGAGAATCTAGACTTCAGCCTATATCATACTTTTGATCTAACATCAGTCCTATCCAATCAATTATGATCATTTAAATGATCATGAAGTATTTAGATAATTCAAATCCAATCAATCAAGCTCAAAATCCAGACTCAAAACCTAAGTCCAAGGGCCTTGTCCTAAAGGCCTTTTCCAATGAATTTTCAAACACTTCAAAAACTTATCAAATGACCTCTGATTCAGGGTCTGTCAGTTGCATACTGATGTGACATGTCTCTGGAGGCAACCCTCCAAAATTGATCCCATTCTGAGGTATCTAACCCCAGAAACTTAATCAAAATCCAAAGGCTGTAAAACCTTCAAATATTTACAGCCCATGCCACTGGACTTGCCATTAAGAAGATTTTGATCTTAGAGCTTTCCCCAAAGCCTCTAATCACCTCTAGACCCTTGATTATGATTCATTGAACATTAAATTGCATTTTTCTAAACCTATTTTGACCCCTAGTTGACCAGGGGTCAAAATGACCAAAATACCCCTTTGGGGTTCAAATAGGGATTTCAAACCAGATGAACTCTGAATTGAACGCAACCACTTTCAACAAGTTTTAAATATCAAACCCAACCTGTCGAACCCATTCTCAGGCTCTTGGTCAACCTGGTTGACCAAGTCAACTGAGTTGACCTAAGAGGCCCTTTAAGGGTCCAAACAGGTGTTTTGACTTAAACGACCTATCTAAGCCATAAAATCATTTCTATTGGTTTTCAAATATCATTTTAAACTTGTTGAGCTTGATCCCTGATCCTGGGTCAACCTGGTTGACCAAGTCAACCTAGGTTGACCTAAATGCCCTTTAATGTTTAAATAGGTTATTTAACCTATTCAAACCATTTAAACCCCTTCCAAGCTTCAAATTAACTCCAAATTATAGCATAATCATGATCTAAATTTTGGCCAATCAAATCATGGTCATTTTGACCAAATCAACTTTTTTAAATTTGGTTAAACTAATTCAAATTCCCTTTCATGCCTTCAAACCTCAAATTTTAATCATCAAACCTCTCCAAGTTTAATCCACTAGCTCAAACAACTTCCTTGCATGCCAACTCACAAGCCCATGTGGCATGTTGACTGGTCAAACAGTCAACATGGGCTTTGGAGTGGTCAACTTTGCTTTAAAACTCTCTTAAACTTAATTCATTTTAACTCAAGTTACTCCAGCCATTTGGATAGACTCTAGAAGCTTCGTAGGGCCTATCCTAGCCTTTGGATCATGATCCAATGGCTCCCATCATCCCACATGTCCAAAAGAGGCAAAAATGAGTTTTTCTACCTCATGTACCTCTTGTCCTTTGATCCCTTGATCCCATCAACTCCATGGACACTTGGCAACCATCAAAGAGCTCATGCAGTCAATCCCAACCATCCAAAATCCACTAAGATAGCTTGAATAGGGAAATATCTTAAGACATGCATTTAACCCCAAAACCCTCTCTCACTTGCTCTCTCTGATCCAGAACGAATCTAGCCCTCAAAAATCCTCAAAAATCTCCTCCAGATCTTCCTCTAGCACTACCAAGCCTTCCCCCACCGAATTCAAGCTTCCAAAGCCTCATTGGTGAAGAGAGAGGAACCTAGAGAGAGAAAGTTGAGTTTCAAAGATAACTTTCGCTCCAACGCAATCTAGCTCTTAGTGTCTTCATAATAGTTGTAGAGGATCACTGCAGCTTTCCAACAGGCCAAAGAACACAAAATTCCGACGGTTAGATTGTAATGTTATTCCCATTTGAAGTTTATATTTCAATTTGAAACTGTAGCAAATCTACAATGCATGGAGCCTCCAAACTTCAGGCATTGTTAGATTATGTTGCCCTCTAGCTACAGTTCAAATTTCATGCAATTTCGTTGAGTATTTTGAAAGTTATGGGCATTTGAAGTTTTCTAGCTCTGGTTCAACCAGAACCGTCCGATCGCGCCTTCAGCGTGATCGGACGGCCTAGATCTAGCCATACCGCGTGAACACGGGTGCTGACGTGGTTAAGTGGCGGGCCAGGTCGCCATGTGGCACGTTCTCATTGGGCGCCGCCATTTGGCGGTCAATTTGACCAAAAAAGGTTAAAAATAATTCAGAAAAATGCCCAGATCTTCCAAAATTCATAGAAAATCGAATTGTTCACCAAATTGGCTGTTCTTGGGCTCGTTGGAAAGATAAATTCATGTAGTATTTAATAAAATTAAGATAAAGTTGATTTGGTCTCTGAATTGTGAGATATTTTTATTTGTTTGAATTATGTTTTTTGCAAATTTCTCACAATCCAGTGCTCAATTGGAGGCCAAATTTTGGTGGATGATTATTGGGTATCTTAGGCATGTTCACTGATTTTTCTAGGATCAGATACCCAATAGATTTATGTGATGTGAATTTTCAAGGTAAAGGGTCTATTTTGGACCCTAAAGTTTGAAAATTCATAACTCTTTAGTTTCTTAGTTTTTTGCTCTAAAATTTCTGTGGTGTGGATGAATGTATGCCAGGGTTAGACACACCAAATTTCAAACCAATTTGAACAGTAGAGAAACCTAGGGAAAATATTTAAGAAAATGTCTATTTAACTTAGAAAAATCATAAGATATTCTACACACACCCAATAGGGGTGAAAATTGAACACAGTACACATAGTGACATTTTACACCTTAGGTTTAAATTTCACCTAATTTTGAGTTCATTAGGTCAGATAATTAAGCAAATCAAAATCAGCCTTATTAAAGACTTTAAAACTTCCAAAAATTAAAATAAATCAAATTTAAATCCAAAAAATACAAAAAAGACCTCTAACTGACCAGCATTAAGTCCTTCATCAATGAAAATTAAAACCTCTTTGATCAGACATCAAATCAAACCTTAATCTAATTTTAATTGAAAACCAATATTTAATTAAAATAAATAATTAATAATAATAAAAAAATTCAAAAAATTCCCAAACACTTGAGAATCACTGCTTAGGTTATCTCTGACCTTTGGAGTTGATTTCAAGGAGTTTGGAATTCATTTGGAGCAAAATCAAGAAAACCCTTCTAATTAAACAATTTTATAATTCAATAAATACATCAAACTTTGAAAAATCATAACTAACTCTAGAAAACTCCAAATTGACCAACTCACTTGCATTCAGCTCAAAATCAAGTCTAGTATTTATCAAAAATTACAAACCTTCAAAAATCAGTCAAAGTCAAAAAGTCAACAAATCGGTCAAACTTAGGTCAAATCAACTCAAATCTTCGAACCTTCATAACTAATTGTAGAAAATCCGATTTCAGCGTACTTACCTTCTAATTGATCGTATTAAGGTCTAGTATTTTAATAAAATATTAACTTTCTAGAAAACACTCATAATTAAAAAGTCAATTTTTGACCCTTTGATTAAGTGATTAGAATAATCCAGAAGATTCCCAAAACTCAAAAATCACTCTAAAACTCTTGAAATGTTTATTCAACCTTAAAATTAGCAATCAAACAACAGTTAAAATCAATCTTAAATCATTAATGTTTGAACTCAAATTTAAATCTTTCCCTGAGCCTTTCAACCAACTAGAACTTCGAACAACTTTAACAATTTACCCTCCTTAGGACATATCAAAACCACACGGCCTATATCACACACTTTAGATGGTTTGATAGGACAACCAACTCTAGTTTTAGGATAGGCCAGTGTTTACGTTTCTGTTGTGTGCCGGGTTTTTCGAGCTTTCACTGCATGCTGGTTGTTAGCTTAGAATTGATTGAATGTCTGTTTATTTATTTACTGCACTCTGTGTTGTGAGTAATTGAGCATTTTAAATTTCAAATATTAAATGCTTGGGATTGATTATATCTTCTTGAGATTAAATATTAACTGCTTGGGATTATTTATATAACTGCTTATTATTAGGATAACCCTGCAGGATCGAGTCTAGACTTTTCAATTTTGATTAATGTAATTTGATATAATTTGAGTTGTATTTAAAGTGATTTTGAGTTGGGATGTTTAGATCCAACTTGAATTCCAAAGAGGAGAAGACATCCCTAAAGGGGAGAGTTTTCGTCCATTTGGAAGATTAAGTTTGGATGCTCTTCGCTTATCCAAAGAGAAAAGCTAACACCCCGTTCAAGGGGAAGTTTCTTTTCATTTGGATATCCAGAACCGACGAATCAAGACGAAGAAATGGACGATGAGAAGAATCCCAATTCTCAAAGTCACTTGAGTCATAGGATTAGAAATCCGGGTTGTTGGCAGTGGTGCCCGTCCACTTTATTTTCTGCAGACCCTGGTTTGTAATAAGCAAGGCAACTTTGCCTATGGACTTTCAATTTGAATATTAATTTAATTAATTTGATTGAAGTTTGATGTGATTGCGTATAGAATTACCTGTTTTTCGTAGTTTTTTGGCGTTTGTGTGCCGCTTTTGTTTTTACCTGGACTCGTGAGACTCGTGAGGATGTGAAAATCTTTTATACTCCTAACTTTAAAGTTTAAGATTTTAGCGAGTCTGAACAACATAGAAAGATAACGAATTTAGGAAATTAGCCGGGGATCGACCCCGGGGTCGCATGCATATTTCTGCACTCCTTCTCTCCTTGTTTTAGACCCTTCCCCGCCTGCGGGTAGAGTCCGGATAGTCTGACCTATGAGGACGAGGTGCCGGACCTGGGGAAGTCCAGTCTTCTAAAAAATTATTTTCTAAGCCTGTTTTTAACTTTCAAGCATATTTGATTTGGAGTTGTTAACTAGCATGCATTGCATTAGAAACAGATTTAAAAGAGTCAAAATTTTAATTGCATTAGTCCTTAGCATTTTGCACCCAGCATAAGTCAAAGGGGCCAATTAGGATCTGCTCTAGATGTCGGCCCCGTTCTCAAAAACTTTTCTTAAATAACATCCCTACCACTCAACATTAAAAGACCGGACTCATATTTTAAAATCGTTTAGGTGGTTTAGCTGGCTCCCCAATCCAGGCCGGGGTAAGACCAGATTTGCACTGCATTAGCTAGGTTCGGGTCACCTTTTAGTGCCCAATTTAGACTTAGGTTCTGAGGCCGGCTCGGGCCATAAGACCTCAACTTCCGGGAATTGAATCCCAAATTTCTAATAAAATGAACCACTTAAACTAAAAATTTCTTTCAATCAAATACAAGCTGTTGAGTCTAGTAATTAGGTTGTTAAGCCTAAGTAAATGTCCCACGGCTACCAAGAGGGGGGTGAATTGGTAGTTTTAAAAATTTTAAACCCTCTTAAAATTAAAGTTGAACCGAAATAAAATTTTCTTTTAAAGTTTGTAGAAAAATGTTTTTCAACCACAGAGTTGTTAAAACTGAAATTTAAAATGCGGAAACGTAAAAGCAATAAAGTAAATGACACCAGATTTATAGTGGTTCGATCTATAACCAGACCTACATCCACTCCTCAGAGGCACCCTCTGAGTATTGCACTAATACCACAAAGTGACTCTCCTTTAACACCCACAGCAAGGCGGAGAAGCCTGTACAAAACACTCTTTTCACCACTCCCCGGTGCGGCAGAGAACCGTCGTCCTTTTACACAATCCACAGTGCTGGCAGAGAACCGTCGTCCTTTCACACTCTCCTAGTGTGTGCAGAGAACCCTACGGCTGTTCACACTTTCCAAGTGTAGGCAGAGAACCTCCTTCCTTTTACACTCTCCTAGTGTAGGCAGAGAACCCACGTCTGTTCACACTCTCCAAGTGTCGGCAGTGAACCGGACCTTCTTGAATGATCTTCTCACAAGAATCTAGAAGGAAGAAAGAAAAGAGTGAAGAAATCCAATTTCACAAGTAGAGATTCTTACCTTAGCAATCCAAGTGAAGCCTTCTTGCTCCAATGGTAGGAATCCTCCTTTGAATGCTCTCTTCCACTCTCCCCTTGGCTATTCTCTCAATAGGCACGAAGATCAAATGACAAAAAGATTGGGTGGCAGTCTAATTTGGATTATTTATACAAAAGACATGAAAAACTGCCCAAAAACTGCAAGTTTTCAATTCTGTACGCAGTGGATCGTCCCGTACGATCATGGATCGTCCTGGACGATTTTACTTAAACGATCTGAAATGACCCAATTAGTATATGTGTACGAAATGACTTCGTACAGCTGATCGTCCTGTACGAACTAGGTTCGTCCAGTACGAACGGTTATTACAAGGCCGGTTCTAGAAACTGCTGAAAACTGTCCTAAGTCGGTTTATCGTTTGGACGAAAATATGTTCGTCTGGACGAAAATTTTCCAGAGAGCCGATCGTCCTGGACGATTATTTATTTCGTCTGGACGAAAATTTTCCAGAGCGCCCATCGCCGGGGACGATAATTTGGTTTCGTCTGGACGAAAATTTTCCAGAGAGCTGTTCGTCCGGTACGATATTTATTTTCGTCTGGACGAAAATTTTCCAGAGGACTGGTCGCCCAGTACGATGGTAAAATTCGTCTGGACGAAAGGTTTACAGAGAACCCATCGTCCGGGACGATATTAAAATTCGTCCTGGACGAATAGGACTTAGAAAAATTTTCCAAAGCAAGTTCCTATTCGTTCCAAGTGCTCTATAGGAGATAACTGACAGATCGTCCAGTACGATAAATATCGTCCTGTACGATCAGTATAGAATTTCATGATCTCCTAATTTGTGTGTGTGAGATTTTATTCACTCAATTACAATCACTCCCTTTCAAAATTAATTAAAGAAAAGACAAACTTCAAATAAACAAAATATCATATGTTGAATTTGATTTGAAGTTTTCGTAGTCTGGAGTCTGATTTTCCTGAAATGTTAGTACACACAAGAGCAAGTGCAAATCTTCTAAATTTGTTAGGAGATAACTATACATCTGAACAATAATGTTTGGAATCATCAAAACTACATAAGTTGCACAAATATAAATCATTCAAATAGCAACTATTCAAACAATCTCCCCCTTTTTGATGATGGCAAAACAATTATTATTAGTATGGTTTCAAGTTAAAATATAAATCTCTTATCTCCTAAACTCCCCCTGAATTTATGAGTACATTAAAATAAGGAGGCATTAAAGAACAATATTTTTGTTTTTCAAAAATTTTAACAGAAAACACAAATCACAAAAACACAAACACAAACATAATAATTTCTCCCCCTTTTTGACAGCAATAAAAAGTGAAGAAGAAAAAGATAAGAAATGTAAATAATAATATGAAATTCATTGTTAAAATTTAATCTAAATTGTGATTTGATATAGGGTATGCAATTTTAAACTAAAGATATTAGGTCAATCATAGAAATTCATAGAATTTATGAAATGATATAACATGTAAGTAAGAAGAATTTATCAAAGACATGATTCGATTTAGACATTTTGATTTTTGAAAATCATTACAAGTGAGATGTAAAAAAAAATTCTATATTTCAAAGTTCAATAGAATATAAATGAACAGTAGATCAACTTGAATTAAGAGATTAAACGAATTTGGAAAGAAGAGAATTACCTCATGTGGTGCTTTGCACATCTTTTCAAAGTTTTGGAGCACATTTTTGTGTATTTTTCTTTGGTTGGGCTTATTTTGTGCCTCTTTTTCACTTTGTAAATTTTTGCGAATCCCTTTTGATTTTTGTACATTTGTACAATGTTCAAGAGTAATTTGACCAATTCTTTCCAAAATCTATAATCTAAGATTTCAAATATTTCTAGGTGCATAAATATCATTTGAGCATAGAAATACAAAATAAGAAAACATCAAAATTGCAATAACAATATTAACTTTTATGTAGTCTAAATGAATAGACATGAATTTAAAAAAAATTCTAAATACAACAAGTTATAAACAAATTATAAATTTAGAAAGTCTAGATTTTCTAATATAGATAATCTCATATTACAATCGAATTTAAGCACAATGTAGATTAAAAACAATATTAATGAAATTCATAAAAATTAGCCACATTTCAAAACAAATCTAAAACAAACAAACTTTCATTGATTAAAAAAAAATTACATCAAAACATTGAACTTAAACAAAAACATAACAACACAACAAAAAAAATACAACAGACACACATAAAAAAAAACTTCTACTGTTCTGGAGGAGGAGGAGGAATCCCGCCAAAGAGGTTGAAGTAGGAGGCCATCAACATTACATTGGTATTTATTTCATGAACTTCATCTCTAATATTACCAATGTCATGTTGCTGCTGCGTAAGGTGAGCATCAAATTGATCAAACCTTTGATCAATGTGAGTCTCTAGTCTATCAAATCTCTCAATCAGATTCTGGTAATCTGATTGAGAAGCAGAAGCTTGCACTCCTTCTTCTTCTTCTTCTGAAGCACTGCCATGTGCTTTTTCTTTTTCTTTTTCCTCCTTGAAGAGCAGTCTGTACTGGACGATCACAGATCGTACAGACGATCCAATAAAAAAACTACTCTCAAAACGGTTTAAATTCGCGCAAACTGTTTCTTAAAACATCATCCCGTACGAAAAATTTCGTCCTGGACGATTTCCTCCAAAAAAAAAATTTTGATTTTTAAATTTTTTAATTTAACAAAATCAACAAAAATAATCAACAACACAGAAAACATAAGACAAAAAACATAAATTCAAAAACAATTCATACAAAAACACAAAATTCACAAAATCACAAAAACAAAACACAAAAAGTATCAATGTTGCAAAGACATTTTGGTTAAGCATTCAAATCAATAACACCAAGCCTTATTCTTAAAGTACTGAAGGTATCAAAGGCTAAAGGTTTTGTAAAAATGTCTGCAAGTTGATTTTCAGTTGAAACATGTATGAGTTCAATTTCTCCTTTGGATACATGATCCCTTATGAAATGATGCCTTATATCAATGTGTTTGGTTCTAGAATGTTGAATAGGATTTTTGGAAATGCAAATAGCACTAGTATTGTCACAATAAATTGGAATAGTGCCTATAGTTAATCCTAAGTCAATCAACTGTTGTTTTAACCAAAGTACTTGTGCCACACAACTTCCTAATGCAATGTATTCTGCTTCTGCAGTAGATAGTGCCACTGAATTTTGTTTTCTACTAGACCATGAAACTAATGAATTTCCAATGAATTGACATGTTCCAGAAGTGCTTTTCCTATCCACTCTACAGCCTGCAAAGTCAGAATCTGAGTAACCAATAATTTCAAATGAAGAGCTAAACTTAGGATACCAAATTCCTAAGTTTTGAGTTCCTAGTAGATATCTTAAAATCCTTTTCACTGCTGTCAAATGTGATTCTTTTGGATCTGATTGAAATCTAGCACATAAGCAAACACTAAACATAATATCTGGTCGGCTAGCAGTCAAGTAAAGTAAAGATCCAATTATCCCTCTAAATTTCTTTTGATCAACAGATTTTCCCTTAAGGTCTTTATCTAACTGAACTGAAGAACTCATTGGTGTACTAACAGGTTTAGCATTGTCCATTTCATATTTTTTGAGGATGTCCTTAATATATTTGGTTTGACTAAGAAAAGTACCTTCCTCAAGTTGCTCAATGCTAAATCCTAGAAAGTAATTTAAATCTCCCATTAGACTCATTTCAAATTCACTACTCATTGTTTTAGAAAAATCATTACAAAGATGTTTATTTGAAGATCCAAAGATGATGTCATCCACATAAATTTGAACAATAAGTATATCCTTTCCAATTTTCCTTAAAAAGAGAGTTGTATCCACACTACCTTTTTCAAAAGATCTTTCAAGTAGGAAGGTGCTTAACCTCTCATACCAAGCCCTAGGTGCCTGTTTCAATCAATATAATGCCTTTTTTAATTTGAAAACATGATTTGGAAATTTAGAGTTTTAAAAACCTGGAGGTTGTTCTACAAAAACATCTTCTTCAATTACTCCATTTAAAAAGGCACTTTTGACATCCATTTGAAACAATTTAAAACCTTTAAAGCAGGCAAAGGCTAGTAAAACCCTAATTGCTTCAAGTCTAGCTACAGGGGCAAAAGTTTCCTCAAAATCAATTCCTTCAATTTGGTTATACCCCTTAGCTACTAATCTAGCCTTATTTCTAATGACTACTCCTGAGTCATTCATTTTATTCTTGAACACCCACTTGGTTCCAACAACACTTTGATCTTTTGGCCTTGTAGTTAGTTCCCAAACTTTATTTCTTACAAATTGATTCAACTCTTCTTGCATGGCCAATATCCAAAATTCATCTGAAAGTGCTTGATCAATGTTAGTGGGTTCAACAGTTGAAATAAAGGCTGAATGATTGACTTCCTTGTTTAATCCACGCCTAGTTCTAAAACCCTCACTTGGTTCACCTATGATTAATTCCTTTGGGTGGTTTTTAGAAAATCTCAAATCTCTAGGCAAAGGGTCTTCTCTTTCTAAATTTTCTTCCACATTTTCTTCCAAATTTAATCTATCAATATTTTGGGAGTTTTCTTCAATTTCTTCTTCAACAACTTTTGGCTCTTCCATGTTTCCATTTTCATCAAAAACAACATGTGTGGTTTCTTCAATGACTAAAGTTCTTTTGTTGAATACTCTATAAGATTTTCCAACACTTGAATATCCAACAAAAATTCCTTCATCTGATTTTGGATCAAATTTTCCTAAGGCAGATTTTCCATTATTATGTATGAACACCTTGCAACCAAATACATGCAAATGAGACAAATTTGGTGTTCTTCCTTTTAGCAACTCATAGGGTGTTTTATTCAAATTTGATCTCACATTCACCCTATTCAGAACATAGCATGCAGTGCTAACCGCCTCAGCCCAAAAATATCTAGGAAGAGAGTATTCTGCTAACATTGCTCGGGCGGCTTCTATTAATCTTCTGTTCTTTCTTTCAACTACTCCATTTTGTTGAGGAGTTCTAGGTGCAGAAAAATTGTGATCAATCCCCTTTTCTTTACAGAAATCTTCAAATCTTTCATTTTCAAATTCTCCTCCATGATCACTTTGTATAGAAATTATTTCACATCCTAGTTTTCTTTGTATCCAAGTTGAAAAATTTATGAATTCCTCAAATGATTCACTCTTATGAAAAAGAAATTTAACCCAGGTGAATCTTAAAAAATCATCTACTATAACAAATCAATATACCTTTCCTCCTAGACTAACAGTGCTTACTGGTCCAAAAAGATCCATGTGTAGAATTTCTAAAGGTTTACTGGTCCTAAGATCTTTAATGGACTTAAAAGAGGACTTCACTTGTTTTCCTAATTGACATGCATCACACAGATGGTCCTTAGTAAAGTCTAGTTTAGGTATTCCTCTCACCAAATTCTTTTGGGTAATTTTTCTAAGATTTTTCATACTAGAATGACACAGTCTCCTATGCCAAAGCCACGATTCATCAGAAACAGTTTTCAAACAAAAAGCAGTAGGAGATTGAATACAATTTAAATCTAGCATGTAAACATTGTTCACCCTTTTTCCATTTAAAACAATTTTTTCATTTAGGCTAATTATGCAGCTAGTAGGTAAAAATTTTACATTATAGCCCTTATCACATAGCTGACTTATGCTAAGCAAATTATGTTTCAAGCCTTCAACTAATAAAACATTATCTATGAAAAAGTTTTTCAAATTTCCAATCATACCTGATCCAACCACTTTCTTTGTGGTATTATCTCCAAGTGTAACCTTGCCTCCACTCCTGGCTTCCAGCGTTATGAATTGAGCAGTATCTCCAGTCATGTGCTTAGAACATCCGCTGTCCAGGTACCATATACTCTCACGAGGTCTTGTGTGAGAGTATACCTGCAAAATTCTCAAATGTTAGACCTGGGAACCCAAACTAGTTTGGGTTCACCTTTATGAAATTTATAATCAGATGCATGTATGATATGTCTAGGTTTATGCATCTTAGTTCTCTACACCAAATTAGGTTTCATCTTTAAAGTGCAGGTGTGAGATATATGTCCCAAAAATCCACAATTGTTACATTTAACATTAGGAAAAATATTCCTATGTTTTCTCTCATATGATTGTCTTCTAAGGGATTTCATGAATTTTGGATAATATTTAGGATTTGTAAAATCTTCATGTTTAGGGGGATTCCTATTATCCTCAAGAGCTCTTATAGTAAGTTTGTAAAATGAATTCATTTCCTCCAAGATTCGATTTGTATAATTGACTCTATATGTCTTGTGCTCAGATTCATCCTTAAATTTCTCAAATTCTTTTTCAAGTTCAGCATTGGATGATTTTAAATTTTCAAAATTTTTATTCAAGTCATCATATTCATCAAGTAGTTTCATGTGGTTGCTATCAATTAAAGCATGATCTTTCCTAAGGATTTCGTGTTCCTTATTAAGCTCTTCCAATTCTAAAACTAAACTAGCATGCATCTTTTTAGTTTTCCTATATGCATCATGCATGTGTTCAGAAACTTCAAACAATTCATTATAAGTTAAATCACATACCTCTTCTTGATCTGATTGTTCAGCTTTATCTGCCATCAAGCAAAGGTTGGTGACTTCTTCTTCTTTTTCAGTCTCAGATGAGTCTGAAGCTGAGTCCGCCCAAAAAGCCTTTTGAAACTTCTTCTTGCCCTTCTTTACCATTGGTTTCTCCTCTACCTTCTCCTTGCTAGGAGAGGCTTTGAGTCTTGGACAATCAGTCTTTATATGACCTGGTTTCCTGCATTCATAACAAATCACTTCATTAGAAACCTTGCCATTTCTATTATACTTACCTCTATTCCATTGCTGGCGTCTCTTCTGCTTCCTCTTTAAAAAGCTTTTGAATTGTCTAGTCATCAGTGCTATATCATCTTCATCCTCAGGTTGTGAGTGTTCACTTTCTGACTCTTCCACATTTAGTGCAATATTCTTGTCCTTTCTTGGTTCACCTGCATCAATCTTTCTTTGACTTACTCCTTGCTCGTAAGCAATGAGTGAACCAAGAAGATTGTCAATTGAATAAATGTTCAGATCTTTAGACTCTGTAATTGCAGTAATTTTAGCATCATATGCAGTAGGTAAACAACGAAGAATCTTATTAACCATTTCAGCATTAGTTAATTCCCTACCAAGTGCATGCAAAGAGGTGACAATTTGAGTGAATCTTGTGTACATGTCAGATATTGATTCATTAGGTTTCATGCGAAATAATTCGTAGTCATGTAACAAGATATTGAGTCTTGATTGCTTAACCTCATTTGTCCCTTCATAAGTAATACAAAGTCTATCCCATATGTCTTTTCCGCTTTTACAAGTAGAAACTCGCATGTAGTCTTTAGATTTTAAAGCACAAAAGAAACTATTTAAACATTTTGCATTTAATTGTGCTAAGTCACGTTCTTCTATAGTCCAATCTGCATAGGGTGTATCTACCCTATTTCCATCAACTAATCTAGTTGGTTTTGTGTAACCTTCCTGGACTAACATCCACATGCGATAATCAAGTGACTGTAAGAAAGTAGACATGCGTGTTTTCCAAAAATCAAAAGGAATATTGTCAAACAGTGGAGGTCTAGTGATAGAGTAACCCTCAGGTGTGTTTCGGTTTCCAAATGTAGCCATCTACGTTAATCAAAAAGTAGTTCAAACTTATGATTTTGAAACAATGCTCTGATACCACTTGTTGAGTCTAGTAATTAGGTTGTTAAGCCTAAGTAAATGTCCCACGGCTACCAAGAGGGGGGTGAATTGGTAGTTTTAAAAATTTTAAACCCTCTTAAAATTAAAGTTGAACCGAAATAAAATTTTCTTTTAAAGTTTGTAGAAAAATGTTTTTCAACCACAGAGTTGTTAAAACTGAAATTTAAAATGCGGAAACGTAAAAGCAATAAAGTAAATGACACCAGATTTATAGTGGTTCGGTCTATAACCAGACCTACATCCACTCCTCAGAGGCACCCTCTGAGTATTGCACTAATACCACAAAGTGACTCTCCTTTAGCACCCACAGCAAGGCGGAGAAGCCTGTACAAAACACTCTTTTCACCACTCCCCGGTGCGGCAGAGAACCGTCGTCCTTTTACACAATCCACAGTGCTGGCAGAGAACCGTCGTCCTTTCACACTCTCCTAGTGTGGGCAGAGAACCCTACGGCTGTTCACACTTTCCAAGTGTAGGCAGAGAACCTCCTTCCTTTTACACTCTCCTAGTGTAGGCAGAGAACCCACGTCTGTTCACACTCTCCAAGTGTCGGCAGTGAACCGGACCTTCTTGAATGATCTTCTCACAAGAATCTAGAAGGAAGAAAGAAAAGAGTGAAGAAATCCAATTTCACAAGTAGAGATTCTTACCTTAGCAATCCAAGTGAAGCCTTCTTGCTCCAATGGTAGGAATCCTCCTTTGAATGCTCTCTTCCACTCTCCCCTTGGCTATTCTCTCAATAGGCACGAAGATCAAATGACAAAAAGATTGGGTGGCAGTCTAATTTGGAGTATTTATACAAAAGACATGAAAAACCGCCCAAAAACTGCAAGTTTTCAATTCTGTACGCAGTGGATCGTCCCGTACGATCATGGATCGTCCTGGATGATTTTACTTAAACGATCTGAAACGACCCAATTAGTATATGTGTACGAAATGACTTCGTACAGCTGATCGTCCTGTACGAACTAGGTTCGTCAAGTACGAACGGTTATTACAAGGTCGGTTCTAGAAACTGCTGAAAACTGTCCTAAGTCAGTTTATCGTTTGGACGAAAATATGTTCGTCTGGACGAAAATTTTCCAGAGAGCCGATCGTCCTGGACGATTATTTATTTCGTCTGGACGAAAATTTTCCAGAGCGCCCATCGCCGGGGACGATAATTTGGTTTCGTCTGGACGAAAATTTTCCAGAGAGCTGTTCGTCCGGTACGATATTTATTTTCGTCTGGACGAAAATTTTCCAGAGGACTGGTCGCCCAGTACGATGGTAAAATTCGTCTGGACGAAAGGTTTACAGAGAACCCATCGTCCGGGACGATATTAAAATTCGTCCTGGACGAATAGGACTTAGAAAAATTTTCCAAAGCAAGTTCCTATTCGTTCCAAGTGCTCTATAGGAGATAACTGACAGATCGTCCAGTACGATAAATATCGTCCTGTACGATCAGTATAGAATTTCATGATCTCCTAATTTGTGTGTGTGAGATTTTATTCACTCAATTACAATCACTCCCTTTCAAAATTAATTAAAGAAAAGACAAACTTCAAATAAACAAAATATCATATGTTGAATTTGATTTGAAGTTTTCGTAGTCTGGAGTCTGATTTTCCTGAAATGTTAGTACACACAAGAGCAAGTGCAAATCTTCTAAATTTGTTAGGAGATAACTATACATCTGAACAATAATGTTTGGAATCATCAAAACTACATAAGTTGCACAAATATAAATCATTCAAATAGCAACTATTCAAACACAAGCCTAACACTTAGGATAGATTGGGGTGTTTCTGAAGTAATTCAGAATCTCAAAACACCTCCTACACTTCTTCCTTTGACTCCAGAAATAAGTGCTCAACATTGAACCAATCCCATTTGAAAATTCCTACCCTTTTGCTCCTTTGATATCGATCTTTGAAAATCTTAAATAAAATGTATACCGCTATTTTAATCGAGAGTTTTCGTAGGAAATTTCGATTTCCTACGATGTAATTAACTACGAGGGCTTGCGCTCGTAGGAGATTTAAAAACCCATAATTGATTTTCAAAATCTTTAATTAATTATCTTTGGGAAATTTAAAACTTTGAAATTCGAACCCATTAGGGAACGATATGTTCGTCTTCCGAGGCGATATATTGTTCATAATAGAGTGTTCAATTTCAAAATTCCAAAATTAAATATTTCTCAAAGAAAATTAAATATTTTCCAAAACTATATATACTTAAATAAATATTATTTTTTTAATCAAAACAACCATCAAGGGCCGGACCTAGGTGCTTTCTCTTTATTTTGGGTTATAATAAAAAAACTTCCTTGAATCACACAGTTGCTCCAAAAATTAGGCCAAATTACATATACTTCGTTGATCATTTGAGCAACATATTATCTAAGTACGTTGAAACGGGTATTGGGATTTTTTATATTCACAGTGAATAATTTTAGTATTTCCTTAACTTAGATTCACAGTCTAACTAGTCCCTTGAATTTGATTTACACCATGACGGTCATAAATTACATATATTAATTTTTGTTAAGCATGCAATTTGAATACTTCTTAATTATAAATCTATTTTTAATATTCATTAGACTTTTTGGAGATTATATTTAGTAGTTTTTTTTAATATTTATTTTCCTATTTAGGTTTTGATTTGAAGAAAAGAAATTAATATTATAGTAAAATAATGTTAACAAGTAAAATTAATTATATTTTAAATAAATAATGATATGAACAAACAACTTTACAAAAATCTATAGCCATTAAAAAATATATAATAAAGTCATTTTCTCATGTCATTAATAGAGAAGGAAAATAAAAAAAGGAAAATAGAAAGAAAAGAGGAGAGAGAAAAAATAAACTAAGTTTTGAAGTTCATATATTGAGCCATTTTTGTGTGAGGAGAGAGAAAAGAAAATAATGTATACTCATATTTTTTTCCTTGAGACAAATTAAAAAATTTATAATGAGAACTAGGATTGACTTTCACACTTATAACTTGGAATTGTTTCAATAGCTAATCTCATTAAGTTCCCCATAGCAAAATCTAGTTAAGTCGCCAACATATCAGACGTTACTTGACCCTCAATATTGAGCTATTGAACTTGCCAAATGGACCAATAAAGTCACGTCTACATCAACGCCATCATTTGAAGAACTTGAAAACTCAGTAAATTATTCCTCAGCTTACAAGAAGTTTTCATTAAATGAAGCTAATGTTAATGGCCATTAATTTGGAACTCACTTAAAGCTCCTAACTAGCTATCAATTCAATTACATAGCTTGCTCCAAGAGTTCAATTATGGATTAATTATTCTATGTGGATGCTGAATGCCGTTGGGAGACCAATCAGAATGTGCTACGTCACCCTGTGCTCGTTATCGTGGCTCGGAACCACTAATATGGCGCATTTTGGTTGGTCTCTGGACGACGTTATGTGTCCGGTCTCCGCACAGAATAATCTCTCAATTATGTGCTTTTATTGTAATCATATTATGTAGCTAATTATGCAATGTTGGCCTTGATCCTAATAAGTAGGGAGTCACGTGCTGAGCATGAACATCATGCTATCTCTAAACTTGTGCCAAAATTTTCACTACATGCATGATTTTAAAAAAGTAATAATTTTATCAATTTAGAAATTTTTTTAACATCTAAAAAAATATTTTAGTTTAGTTAATGATTCAAAATATTATTATACACAATCTCTGATAATATGATGAAATTCTAAAAACCTAATTTTGGCAAAGTATATAACACCGAATAAGAAATTATTTGACAACTTTCTTATTTTAGATTCATCCAATAAAATTGTGATTATTTTAGCAGTGTAGAATGTACTTTATTTTTATAATTTGTGATTAAAATATTTGAATTGGTGGCAAGAAAGGATTATGTTGACAGGGAGAAGGAAATCTATTGTTATTTTGATATTCCTGGCCTGAAAAGAAATTTTGTTGGTGGAGAGAAAGGATTTTGTTGGCGGTAAGAAGAGATTTTGTCGTTTGTATGTATATACTTGAAATTGGGGCCTGAGAGCCACTCTTATAATAATTATGATATATTTATTTATATTTCATATAGTCTCAGTATAGTCTCAGTAGTTATCTAAATAAATTTAGTATCAATATATACTTAAATTTCAACTTTCTATGCAATACTTTAGTTAATTATTATAGTATTTTTTAGCTCTTTTAGTTGGAGTTATAGATTTTTCTACTTAGGTTATGATAGCCTACTGAGTTATGTTAGCACATTCTTGTTTCTGCTTTCATTTCATAAGTCAGGAATATGATAAGTATTGAGCTAAGTAATTTTGATATTAGGCTCTATTCTGTGTTATGGATATGCCTTTTGTCTAGTCATTTATATAGATAACGCATATTGAACATGGATTTCTATATGCAAAATCATTTTTTAGATTTAATCTTTTGATTTATAGTGTATTCAATAGTGACTCTATGTTGTATGAATTAGAAATTTAGTTTTTCTCAATATTTTGCCAGTTGGGTCTTGTGGTCTTTTTTTTTTCTTGCCACCATCAGATATGATATGACATGTGCAATTGGGTTGGGTCATATCAGGTCAGGTCATGATAATAACTTCTTATAAAGTTGGATGTGAAGCTGTTGTAGGAAGATCAACTTATCTACTCTAGTTGTAAAAAAAAAACTTTTTGTCGTAGAATTTTTTAATAATTTGTGAGAAAGCAGCAATAAAAGTAGCCAAACAAAATTGGGGTTGCTATCTAAGAAATTAAGTAACAAAAAAAATTGCCCCAATCATACTCTAAGTCTGCTATAACGTAAATGAAGAAAAAATTACCCAAAATTATATAATGATTTTTTTATATATCTTATCCTTGATTTTAGTTATAGGAAAAGTAATGTATTATGATATATATTATGACGCAAAAGGGATTTGTTGTAATATTCATCGTCAAAAGTTTTTTTATAAATGTCCATTAGTACTTATTAATGTTAATTATATTAGTAATTACTAGTTTTATAATATTTGATGGGGTTATATGGAACCAAGTTTTGGGTCGAAGAAGTTAAAACCCAAGTCTGAAAAATTCCTCTACATGCACCACATTGCCAATATTAGCAGTGTCGCGGCATTGAGCATGTTGCGTGCTAGAATATACGCGGCAGTAGAGTTAGGAAATATTCGTCTTAGCGTTTCACGAGTATCCTGCACACAAACAGAAAAGAGAAAATGAACACCAGGGTTTTTACGTGAAAAACCCAAAAGAGAAAAAAAACCACGGGGCCTCGCCCAGTTGCAAAGTTCCACTAGTATTTGTTTGAAGTACAAAGGTTGATCCATCTTACAAATCAAGACGATCAATTTACAATCAACTTCTCACAAAGTTACAAAGTTCTGCAAATTCCCAGCGTTTCCCAAAAATCCGGCAGAGTTCCGGCGTCTTCAGGCGGCAGGAAAAGCTCCGGCGGTGGTCGAGGAGGTGAGGAATCTCATTTTCCCCTTTCTCATCTTCTTCTTCTCTCTCTTCACTTGAGTTTCTTTTGTGTAGAATGAGAGCTCTATTTATAGTTTTTCTGGAGTGGCATAGCCCGTAAATAGGCGTAAGATCAGGGGCGAATTAGGAGTGTTTTGAATGGACGGTCGATATCGAATCCTTTGATCATGCACCGTTCGTTGGGCATTTGAAAGCCTTAATGATGTCAGAATTCAGTAATCTTGGGCTCGTTGGATTCGTCTCGTCGAGCCGTTCTATTAGAGTATAAGCTCGTCAAAATCGAAGACCGTTTGGTAACTCAAATTGCGGTTTGAACCTTCCTACAGCGCTTTGAGCCCTTGATTCGGACTCATTTGGGCTCAGATTGGGTTGATCTTGGTGTCGTTGGGTTCGTATTTCCGAGACGCTCAGCTTGACTATGAGCTCACTGAAATCGGAGTTCGGGAGATTTCAAATTTAATTTTTGAAGTTTCCAACTAGCTTTTGCCTCAAGATTCGTGCCCGATCAAGATAATTTTTGCGTGATGTATCAGAGCACTCTATAGATAATAGAGAAAAAATAGGATTTGGGTGAGAGTTACAGTGTCGGAAAGCACCACCATGGGGTCGAATTCTCAAATAATCATATTCTAAGAGAATTTTAAAGATTCTCTCGGGGCATTGCGATGCTGGGAAATTGAGTGACATGGTGCTAGCGCATATTAGTGATTTTTTAATATTAAAAATATCTTAAAACCATTTTAAAACCCAATTGCCCAGCCACCTTGTCGAAGAAGAAAGATGATGAAAGGGAAGGAAAGAGAAAAGAGAGGAGAGAATTCAGAGGCCAAAATCTAGAAATCACTCGTTCAGTTAATTAGGGAAATTATTAGGCTCGAATTAGGCAACCCTTACTTTCTTTCTGATTTCAATTCCAAGGTGTTTATAAAGATATAAGATAATAAATGTATTTTTCTTGAAATTTAAAATAAGGTTTTAACATATAACTTTTAGTATATTATTATACCTTCTATTCTAGATAATTTGATTATTAGAATATAAAATTTTACTGGCCAGTTTGTCTTGAATGAATTTATTGAATATCTGGCTAATTGTGTCATTTTTGGACCTCAGTATAGTTAATAAAGTGCGTTAATTCATAGAAATTGATAAAACTTTGATAAAGTTAATTGGCATCAAAAATTGGGGCTTTTGTATATAATCTGGTAGCTAGCACGTAAATGTTGGTTATATATTGCTTTTGCATTATCATGTATTTCATAGTATTCTAGAGCTCTATTATGGAAATGAAAGTGCACTTTAGGTTTTGGTGGTGGATCAAATGGAAATAATTATATATTATTGATCACACTATCCTGGCCTTGTTTTGCATGTTTTAAATAGGTGGGAGTGGTAAATGGAAGTTATAAGTGCGCATAAACACATGCATTTCAGCATTCATATTCATTTACTTTTAAAAAAATTATTTATTTTTATTATGAAGTATGAATTGAATTCTGGTATGGGCTATTTTTATTCAAGTATTTTTTTGAGAAATATCATGCATATATTATAGACACATATTATATATTTCTTTGGAAGATTAGCTGGCTCTGCTGAAATGGGATGTTGAGTTAAGAATAAACAAATGTGTAGGAAAATTTCGTTTGAATTCCTCGTTTAGATCTTGGGTCATTACATCTGCTTACTTTATAATTCTATCAAGTCAAAATAAATAAATACATTTTGCCTTCTCATGATATAATTCAACAAAATTTTAGCTAGTCTTTAGTTCATTCCTTGCTAAAGAAGTCTAACGGACATGGTTATTATACGTATCGAGTTGGTTTAATGTGATGTTGATGCATGCATCTTAGGCTATCAGTCTTGGGAATGGTCAACAATATGGGTCCAATAATATGTTTGGAAACAATATGGTACCAAGTAGCATGTAGAAGTTAATTAATGGTCTAACATGTTTGTTGTCATTGACAGTAATGAAAATCCATGATAGGTAGCTAGTATGAAGACTACTGAATCTTTGGGGTGTAATGTTCATTATGTATAGCCAAGGATTGACAATTTTTTTGTTAGCCAAACCATTGGTGAAGGCTTATGATGAATAGTGAATTTTTTATCATTACATTATACAATCCTATCATACTCCTACAAAAATTTTTGTGGCAATTTCACCTAATAAGACATTATGAATCATCAAATTTACATAAAGTTTTTTGTATATCATAAAAACAAAATTTAATTACCTCCCTAAAATTAAATATTACCACCAACAATTTACTAAAGAAAATATTTTTCTTATATTAATTAAATAATAAAAAAGCTTACATAAAATTTTCAACAATTATTTTATTGCATACAAATATAGCAATATCTTTGTATAAAATTTTCACCTACAAGATTTAGTTCACAAAAAATGAATAAGAATTTAAGACCCATGTTATGAAACTTCTTATATGGATAATATAAATAAAAAACAATTAGCACATGACATATATTAGGCTTTGGTGCTCATTGTTATTAGGCAATAAGCTATAATCAAGTTATTTTGTATTAGTCATGTTTGAATTGCAATAAATTTTTTATGACACTAATCTTCTTCTTTATATTCCATTAGCAATGTCTGCATCAAAGGCTCATTGGATTCATCTAGCGGAGTTTTAAAGAGTTTAACAAGATTAGTAGGCTCAAGAACTCAAAAGATATGAACAATCACTATATAAGACATAAAAAAACAATACAAATTCTATTGCAATCAATGTGAGAACTATTTTAAGAGAGACTTAGTAACAATAGAAGAAGAATAAGAGAACTATCTATTTAATAGTTCAATTTATACATGAATGTAGCCAAAATGTTCTACATGAATTGTTAGTTTAGGCTTTCTCTCAATATAATTTCAACATTGATGACAGTAAAATTTATATTGCTTTTTGTATCTTTTATAATGATCATTCATATCTCTTAAATTCTGCAAAATCTTAAATCCTGTCGAATTCTCTTAAACATGCCAATTATAATATGCCCACTACGTCCACTAGATGAACCTAATGTGCCTCAGATGTAAATATTGCTAATGAGATATAAATAATAAGATTATTCACCACCAAAGTCTCATAAATGGCATGTGGGTAATTATTGTTTTTATGATAATTTCATATATCCACAAAACACTAACTCTTGATTTGTTTATTCAAAAATTCACTAATTGAGAAAAAAAAAAAAAAAAAAGGAAATATAAGGATTTATAGTACAAGACTTAAATAATTGGTAAAAGATTAACGATGATGATAATAGTTTCTTAAAAGACACTATCAATAAGAATTTGATTCTTTTGCATGAATGATGTTTTTATAATTAGTAATGTTTAATGAAAACATAAAAGTGTGTTTAACATACTACTAAATATTATAGGGAAGCCTTAAAGAAAGTAGGTTTATAAGAGAATTATTGCACCTATTGCATTATTACTTTTTTTATCCCATTTTAGACACATTTAGAATCCAAAACTTAAATAGCAAAGTTTATAAACATTAGCATGGAACAAATGTATCACACTATTTATATTTTTTTATTAGTTAGAATCTTTTATAAGTTAGGAAAAATAGGAATTAATATCTAATTTGAATTTGGATAAAAATATTTGAGCCAAAATTTCCTTTGATTTGATTGATATTCTCTCATAAAAAATGCATTTTAGAACACTAAACATATACATATGTATGATCCTATTTTAGAACACTAAACAAACACATATGTATGTTCCAATTTTTATTATTTATAAAATGCACTATTTTTAAGATAAAACCCACAGAGGGGCCTAAACGTTAATAAAATAAAAAGGTGCAAGTCCTTAAGGGAAACCGAAGCCACTAATGCTCATAGAGCTACAATCAAAGCACCGAAAATACTACTAGGATAACATTTAAGGTAATGTTTCATAATATCCAATTCCACCAACATATCAACAACTCACATAAGAGAGCCAATTGAAGTGGTGGTATCAATACAAAGGGGATGACCAAAAAGTGAGCCAAGCCTGTATAAGATATGAGGCATGAACAAATGTGAGTGAAGATTCAGGAAGGAAACCCAAATCGGAACAATTGACATTTCCTTATTAATATTGAAAATGGGTGGTCAATTTTATGAAAAATTACTAATAAAGTTGGATTAGTGCACAAAAAGTCGACTATAATCTATATCATTACTCTTTTTTTCTGCGTCATGCTGAAAATCCAACAGAGTAACTCAAAACTCTCCAAAAAGTTATAAGTCAAAAAAGAATTTTCAGATCAAATCTAAAGGTGGCCTTTGATTAGGAAACTTTCTTACCAAAGAGAACTCAAAAGGAGCAGCAAGAGACAACTACTTTTTTTGAGATTCAAAACGAGTTCAACCAGTGAAAAGTTGATGTTTTAAGATCTAAAAATGGTACTGAAGATGAAGCCCCTAAAAGGGCATCAAGAAAAAATCTAGACTTTGATTTCCCATTCAGAAATCAAGGATTGACTAAACTCACATGATTCAACACCATTCAACCGAAGGCCGAACAATCAAGGAGATGGAGCAACTTGAGAAGAATGAAAAACAATGGGATAGGAAAAGAGATCAAACATAAATTATGGAAGAAACTTCCCAGAGCGGGAGAGGCATCCGACGACCAGAAGACGAAACCCCTCCGACGAGGAGAGACGGTTAGGGCAAAAACCTAGTAGTGCTCATGCAACTTGTTTGCATTATTCACTTATGACTTACATTAGACATGCATAGGATCATGCAGTCATTGAACCTAAACCCTAAATGTCTCATTAGGCTCCAACAATGGTGATCGTGCATGCAAAAGTACATGTGAAAAGCCAATGCCAATCATCAAATTTTATTTTTTTTTATATGCTCAAATGTAAGGAAAAAGAGAACTAACCTATGATGAGGCCGAACAATCAAGTATACAAGGCTTGAACTGGTCGGCATACACACCAATCTTTAAAGAATGCTGCTAATAAACATGGATGCATGGAAGAGGCTATGATAACAATAAAAAAAGGGATTAAAGGGTTCTATCGGGAATTTTTTGGGACATAGAGGCCAATTAAGGAAAACTTATACACACATCACATACACAAGTTTTGAACTCAAAACCTCTTGGTTGATAGCTAAAACTCCCAACAAACACATCAACATGAGTTGCATCTTTGTCAGGATGTTCTACGAGATGCTTTACTTTAAGAAGTAGATGTTAGGTTGTAAGATATTTGCTCAGCTATGTTCAATAGCCTAAGAAATGTTGTAGAGATTCTTATGATAGGAGAGAGATAATTATTGTGTTAGATGTTGTAAGTGTAGTTGAAGCTACAAGAAGAGGAGCTAGGCATCAATTCAGGTAGCTTATGAGGTCGAGTGAAGGTTCTGGTCAAGCAAGGTGATGAACACATGGGTTGAAGGTGAGAGAGAATAGGGCTATTATGAGCTAACGAAAGGAGGTTTAGCTCAGCCCAAAATGTGGGAGAGATATGGACTCGTGGGAAGTTTCAACAAATTTATTTTCTTAGATATGTACGTTGCATGCATGGTTAGGAGTTTGTATTGGAATCATGATTGTTCCATTATTAGTGTTGATATTAAGAAAATCAAGGATCAAAACATTAGAAAAAAATATTTCATATACCAATGTTAAGATACAATCCATTTTTTATCATCATATAATTATTAAATTAATTCATTGAAATGGAAATGCATTTGAAAGTCTACCATGAAAATTGTTGAATGAGGGTGGAACAGCTCTATTGTTGGAGTAGACAATCACTCGAGGAGAAGGGGTGGTCGGTTGTTGTGAATGGAAGGGGAAAAAGCAGCACAAGCTAGTCGGGCACATGCAAACTGGCAGGATGTGGACTGGCAGAAGGCTAGGAGGACAGGAGCAGGGGTCTCGTGTTGGGTATGATTCGACGATGTTGGAGAAGGTCATGTGGAGCTCATGTGGGACAAGACATGGTGCACGACATCTGGATGACTTCTGGAGTGAAGGAGATGGAGGTTGTTGTGTGCAAGCTATTTCATGTCGGCAAGTATGTTCAAATGGGCATGCAGGCAGTAGGCAGAGGGAGCACATGATCGGGAGTCTGGTGGGGTAGTGCGGGCTTGGCATGCAGGAGTGTGATATGCCAATGTACCGCAACGGTCATGGGTAGGCTAGAGTCAGTTAAGGCATGGGAGCAGGGGCAGTTGCCTAAGTGGAAGCTGGCAGACTAGGCTTCTTCATGCGAGTAGGTGGGTGGAAGGAGCAGAGTGAGACGGAACCCCGAAGGCTATAGTAGATCGTCCAAATGCCTTCTCTTTTTTTTTTCTTCTTATTTGAAATTTAGAAGTCACCCCTCCGGGTTCGGTTGCCCAAAACAATCCCCCTCTAGCTCGGCTAAGTGGCATGCATGCACCCAATCAACCTGCTAAAAATAGTTGGTGTTGTGTTAGAAGAAAAGAATATCGATTCTACCCATATTCTAATCAAATCCAAAGATTTATATTTAATTCATTAACATTAAAAAAATTAAATTAATGAATTAGAATGTATTTTGGGCTTAACATGATTTAATTAAGTTCAAAATATTTCAAGACGAGTTAATTTTGTGTCGAAAAAATTTGATTCAATTTTCTTTTCATTAAATTGAATTTTGGATAGGTTAATTTAGCTTGATTGAGTTTTGTTTTAAAATAAATTTTGAGGACTACAAGTTGCTTTTAAATTAACTCGAATTGAAATAATGTAGATTGAGATTGATTTTGGTTGAAGAGATAAATTTTTGATGCAACCCAAGGATCGGCAGTAGCACAAGGATCTCCAGCAGAAGAACCTGAAATCAAAGAAAAGCAAAGAAAACGAAAAGAACAGGGAGAAAACTCTTCCCATAACAGAGAACTGTATTTTTCTTGTAATATGGTAAAAAGCTGCATTTCTTCTTACACTTGGTGTATAAGTATACCTCTTGTCCTCCCTGTAAAGCTATTTTTCTAATAATAAGCTAACCATCAAAAAGTGAAATAACATTCTACTAACAGAAAATAGTACTAGAGTAGTAGAGGCAGAGCAAATAACGGAATACTGAGCAAGTAACTGAATACGCGATTGGGTCTCTTTATGCACTGCATCAGTCTTCCCCGGCAGAAGAAGAGCTCGACTACGACGAGGCTCGTCATAGGGAGATGGTAGATATCGAAATCAATCCTCCTGGATCGAAGATTTTGAATGCAGATAAAAAAATCTTCCATGTATCTTCATCAAAAGGAACTGGTAAGGCATCAAAAAGAGCTAGCAAGGCATTAGCATCCGCCAAAGCAAGCTTGGGTTCCAGATTGTCAATCTCCACATCACTGGCTACCATACTTCCATGTATAGCGTCACTAGTTGCTTCGTCTTCTTATCTGACAGCAAGTTTCATGCCAACTTGTTTGGGTCCACCAATCCCGAATGATAATCTAACAAGTACTTTTTCATTGCCGATGAATAAACCAGAGAGCATACAGGTGTGCGATCTTGTATTATTAGTGAAGACTTCAGTTCCTTCACATGACAACATGCTAAGAATGTTGATGACAGCCGTGGTGACCTCAACCAAGCTTTCCCTCATTCCAAGTCCATATTCATCAATATGCTCACTTTCAATGAAGTTCCAATAGGACTGAGAACTAGATTTCATATGTGGATCGTCTACCTTTCCAATTTCCTTACTTATCCATCTAGAGAAGCTATTATATTTCTTTAAACCATCTCCTCCAATGTTAGAGAGGTCCAATGATGCCAGTTTTAGGAGGGAGTGGCCAATCATCTTTTCATTGAGAGAAATGTCATTTTGTGAAGCTGCTTTGAACAAAACAAGAGTACCTTCACAATTTAATATCTGAGAATTTGCTTTGTTCTGAATGGTAGCAACTTTTTGGTTGGAATTTAATTCAACTAGAAGAGGTTCACGAAATTCCAACTCATGTTGACATGAGATGTTACTTGGTACAATAGCAATAATTTTTAATGCCCTTGGGTAACCTTCAACTTCATTTCGGTTAGCTTCCTCCCAAGAAGTTGCATTAGATAATGTTCTAGCCTTGTTAAACTGTAAACCATGGCCTTCCCCATTAAAGGCTTTGGTCATATTTTCTTGTGGTAAAATGCTCCGTATCATGAGCACTTGACAATCATATTGACTACCTTGAGAAGGTAGCAGATCATTTGTGTTTGAGAAGTTAACATGTGCTTGAGGTCCTTCGACATACTGCTGCAACTCAACGGAAGGGTGATCTCTAGTTATTTCCTGATGATTATCGGATTCTACATCTGCATCTTCATTTGCTATGTTGGTTTGTCTTAATGAAATAACTGGAGTACCCTCAAGCAAATCACCTGGACCAACAAATTTGTTATCCGATCCTTCAATGACATTTTGTCGAATAGTTTGAGAGCATTGCATTGGATCGGCTTTGACAGTAAAATCCTGACCGGACCTTTGCACACCTGCGGTATAGACATCCCCATCACCACTTCCAAATATAAAAACATATTGTTCTTTGCTTTCCTCGGATCAAATCTGGAGATTGGAAACATTACTTTGGAGCTTATTGAACAAACCATGTTCCTCCAACCTCATCTCCGAATAAATATGACTACTATTGAGCTCCGACAGCACCTCAATCTGTTCTCTTCCTCGGCTCTATTCTTTTTGATTATTCAGTTCAGCTTCAGTTTTGGGCACAGCTATATCCTCAACCAACTCCATGTTGATCACGCCCAAATCATCACTAATTCCCTCAACACCTTCTCCTCCATTTCCTCTCATCTCATCGGCTGTAGATCTCACACCTGTAGCTGGAGTCTCATAAACTTGACTATGTTTAATTCTCGAATTTGTTTCAGCCTCAGTCCGGGGAATGATCTCTTCGGCGATGGTGACAATAGACAAAAATGGAGGTTCAGGATATTGAAGCGGAGGGCGGTCACACCATCGGAGAGGAAGTTCGAGCGGAGGGTACTCAGACGACGGATCGCGCCACCGGAGAGGAAGTTCGAGCATAGGGTATTTGTCAACCACAACTGGTTTATTTCAGAAACCGTTGCGAATGCGAAAGTGATGTCGCGAAGAAGTCACATAGGGGGGCGACTGCGGAAGCAATAAGTTGTGCGAGAGTGGAATTAGGGTCGAGCTTACTGTAGGTGCACGACGAATCATTCGTGCAGGAGGCGGAGGATGTTGATGCCTTCGGTGCCTGCGGGTGTCCGCATTGTGTTCAAAGCCTTCATCGTCTTCCTCGGAGTCTATCAAATCCAATTCCTGCGGCATTTGAGAATCGTCTTCGGAATCAGACATTTGATCGAGATAGGGGTTTCAACGCCACCGCCAATCAAGGCCCACGCCTCGCCGAACACCTGTAGCCAGAGCCGGTGTCTGCTCGCGACGAAGCTGATGGGGTGGAGTCCTTGCACGGTGGAGATTGAACTCACGGCGAATTTCTACCGTCAGTCGCTGCACATCGGCAGCGAGCTCGTCGATTCGACGACTGACGTTGACCTAGTTTGCCCACAGCGTTTCACGGCTCCGAGTATCCTCTGTAGTTGGTTCCTTGCCTTTGTCTGTCATCCCGTTGCTTTGGCTCTGATACCAACCTGATGCAACCCAAGGATCGGCAGTAGCACAAGGATCTCCGGCAGAAGAACATGAAACCAAAGAAAAGCAAAGAAAACGAAAAGAACAGGGAGAAAACTCTTCCCATAACCGAGAACTGTATTTTTCTTGTAATATGGTAAAAAGCTTCCTTTGTTCTTACACTTAGTGTATAAGTATACCTCTTGTCCTCCCTGTAAAGCTATTTTTCTAATAATAAGCTAACCATCAAAAAGTGAAATAACATTCTACTAATAGAAAATAGTACTAGAGTAGTAGAGGTAGAGCAAATAACGAAATACTGAGCAAGTAACTGAATACGGGATTGAGTCTCTTTATGCACTGCATCAATTTTGAAATGAGTTTGGGGTTGATTTGATTGATTTAGTATGAATGGAACTACATTGACCATTTTGGCATTAAATTAATGAGTTTTCTCTTAAATTTAAGGTTGTTCAATTTGATTTTGATTGATTCGATGTGCGTTAATTTAGGCTGATCAAAGTCATCAAGGTCGAATTGAACATCAAGTTGAATTAACTCGACATGGATCGATTGAATATAATTTAGACTAATTTGGAATTCATTAGTTCAAAGTCAAGTTAATTGAATTCGATTTTATGTAAACATATTCGATTGGAATTAAATCATTACAATCGAGGTTAAGTCAACATGATGTCATCGGGCATCCACCAAAAGGAAATCATAGAGGTGATTGCTAAACTAAGTTAAGAGGGCATAACTTCTGGAGAATCCTAGGAGAAGATAAGATGCCTACCTCACAAAAAGTGAGGTCAACAGTAAATGATTAAATGAAGAACGTGATCATGATAGGACACACATGATCGAACAAATATAATGATCGCGGCATGATGTGAGATTACACTGAGATTGTGATTGTGGTGAGCCATGAATAATCAAATATAGATCAAGACTATGGAGAGATGTGTAATGGAATAATGATTGTGATCCTTAAAAGATATATATGATCAAATGAAGATTGTGATCGTGGTAAGATGTACATAATTGAACAAAAAATTATAATCATGGAGGGAGGTACAATGAATAAAGATCGTGATTATGGTGAGATGTGCACAATTGAATGGAGATCATCAATGTGGTGAGATTGACAACTAAATGAAGTTTGTACTTATGACGAGGTATGCATGATAAAACAAAGATCATGAGTGTGAGCTCAAATATAGAACATGATCATGACTTTTCTAAGTTTAATGAAACTCAATAAATTCTCTTATCGTCAAGGTTGATTAAATATTTAATATCCCATTGACCTCGATAATCACAGTCGAGAATTTTTTCTACTCATGCAATAAATTAAATTTTTGTAATGAAGTTTACTCATATTTTAGCACATACAAAGAAGACTTGCGTCATATATATTTATAGAATATCATTGTCTCTTCTAATGACTGTTATTGCTATTTTTGGGTGTACAAAATCTCTGGCTTTAAAATTTTATATTTATTTTTTTTTTCAAATTTTATTGATTACTTTCTAATAAAGGCAATATACATATATGCACCATAGATGCATTATTTTATTTTAATAACTTTCCTATCAATTAATTGGCAGTGATGAACTACTTACCTTATTTTTTAATTTCATTATTCCTTCCATCAATCACACAATGATGATGTCTCGTTAGAGAAAACAAGATATGCAGTGGGATCTCTTTTAATCAGAATTAGTGAGTGGTTTGCATATTACTAAAATAAGAAAATTTCATGTCCTACATGATATATATTTTTATTATATGAACTAAATTTATCATAAATTTTATTAATTTATAATATTATTGAAAACAAACTATTTCCAACCTAATGAAAGAGCCATTAAGACACCAAATTCATTTTCTAAAATGAAATAATATAACTATTGTAAATAAATACCAAGGTCTATGGTAAAACATATACAAAATATGTTTTCTCATCTTCCACTCATTTATATATTTAAGAATAATCATCGAGACCTCTTAAAAAAATGTCAATTTTTGACACAAATAGTCTAGTTAGATCTCTTAATCAACAGCATGCATAAAAGATAAATTTAATTTTAAAAAAAAAATATAAAATTTTAAATAATAAATTTAATGTTTACAACATGAATTTTGTGCCCTATATTTTTATGGATAATGCCTGACCAATTTCATTAACCACATATGAGCCATAAATGAGAAGAAAAATTAATGCACTTGAGTATTTTCCACAAATACTTATTCTATTCCACATATTTATATCTCTAACAAAGATTGCATATTTGATTCCAACTCTTATTATTTTTTTGTCCGAGAGTGGTAGTGTTGGAAGGTGTCATAGCTCATTTCCTCCATTGGCCACCCTAAAAAAATAATATTATGGCATGGTCTAATCTCCCCATAGATCTCCTATGTTGCATCTCATCGCACTTGTCCATTGTAGACTTAGTTCGATTATCTGTTGTCTGCACCTCATGGAGTTTCACTCTTGCCAACTATGCACTCCTTGGATTTCAATGTTGTCCCTCCCCATGGTTGCTCCTTTCTAATGATGTCGAGGAGGCTTCCGACATACTCACCTTCCGCGAACTTTCCATAGAAAGAGAAGTAGCTGTCCTCAGCTTCCATCGTTGCTTCTCCTCCATCGGTAGCCACACCTATGGCCGCCGTTGTTTTGGCTCCAAGGATGGATGGCTTGTGACCCTTGACAAAATAGATCTACAACCTCGCCTGTTTAATCCTATCACAAAGGTCGAAATATCACTCCCATCCCTTTCCACCTTGATCGAGCCACAATATGCCCTTGACGGCTCCATCAGGATTCCTTACAATCAAATTTTCTTGGACTTTTCAACTGATGACTTACGTGATATATATTTTCATAAGATCATTGTCTCCTCAAATGACTCATCTAGAACTGTTGTTGTTATCTTTGGCATTACAAAAGCGCTTGCTTTGGCAAGGTCAGAAGATCTTACTTGGGTTCTCGGGCCACAACTATCACTTTATAATATGGAGGACGAGGAGCAATTTGAGGATGTTTACTATCATGAAGAAAATCAAAGATTTTATGCAATAACAAATTTTTCTATGGTGCTTTCTTTTGACCTCAACGGACAAAATGTTGAATTAATATGCCCGAATATGTCCAACCCATACTATCACACCAGAAACATTGAATGTATGTATTATATTGCCTTTTTGTCAGGAACTCTTATAAAAATAGAGAGAGTGATTGATATTACTCTTCATAGTCACCATTACGCAAAGACGATGAATATCTCTGTTTTCAAGTTTGAGCCAGCTATTATTTCTTCTACTACTTCTTCTTCTTCTTCATACTCTCAATGGATCCCAATCAACGAGCTGGGGGAATACTCCTTTTTTGTGGGTTGTAATCAGACATTTTCTTTGAATCACACAGTTGCTACAGGAATTATACCAAACTGCATATATTTCGCCGATCATTCGAGCAACATGTTTCCATGTGATGCTGATTGTGATGTTGGAGTTAGTGATATTTACAATGATCGCATTCAATATATCATTCACCCTTATTCACGGACTAATTGGCCTCCATCAATATGGTTTACACCATCACTTTCATAAATTGAATATCTTAATATTTGCTAAGCATGTAATATGAATATTTTTGGATTATAAGTCTATTTTAAATATTTATTGGACAATTTATTAGGTAATATTGAGTACTTTTTATTTATTTATTTATCCGCTTACCTTTTTTATATTTGTTTTGAAGAAATGATACTAATAATGTTAGATCACAATTGAGTCTTTTTATGATCTTGTTAGCAAGTAGAATCTACTTCTTTTTTGACGTAAAGAATGCTTTGGAATATATTACATAAAAAACAACTACGTGAAATGAAAAAAATGATGTTTATATGAAAAGAATGAGAGAAAATGTTCCCAAAATTATATATACTCATAAATCTAAAGCCTTGAAACTTTTTTAGAAAATATCTTGTGTGAGGAAATACATAAACAAATCTTGTAAGGCAATATTAATATGTTTTAGCTCAACTATTATTTTAAAAGCAATCAAGGATTTCAATGAAAAAAGATTTAATGAAAAAATCTGTCATTGTCAACTCCTTTGCATGAAGCATATGTATATTTTGCATTTAATTAAAGAAAATTTAGAATTTAAAAAAATTAACTAGTCACTATTGTATCACTTAATGTAGATTAAAATTGAAAAAATTCATGAATGGTTTAATGTTCTAAGAAATGGTTCTGTTACTCAAGGAAATCAAATATATATCTATAAAGAAATAAATAAGATTTGATCCCCTTATATAGTTTAGATGCATCATTCCTATCTAATTAAAAGTCTACACTTTTTATGGTGATATTTTGATGATAAAATTATAGTAGTTATATATATATATATATATATATATATATATATATATATATATATATATATATATATATATATATATATATATATATATATATATATATATATATATATATATATATATATATATATATATATATATATATATATATATATATATATATATATATATATATATATATATATATATATATATATATATATATAATGCCCGAGTGTCATCATCCTATCACGATGGACCAACATCATTTGACTATTATCATCAAAACATTGACGTCAAACACTCATCTTTTAATTATCATAGCTTGTTCACCATCATTTGATCATTACCGTCTCACTGTTGTTAACTGACCACCAACTCCTAATTATGATCCAACGACCTTTGCTAAAATGGCATCATTTGTTGTCGCCGTCATATCTTCATTTCCTTCACAATACCTACGACTATAAGAGGCCAAATAAATATTCCTTTGAAATATCATCTTCTCCTGCTGTGAGCAGGAGCTATCTTCTTTAAAGTACATAATAGATTTTCTCAACAAAGTAATGACCTAAATTATTATTCCTATCTAGGTTTTTCACGTAGAAAGTCTATGTCTCCAATATTTTTCCCTTTTATTTCATGTCATGGATCTTTGCATAATGCTATGGCATTAATCCCTTAGTCTGCCACCACAAAATTTCAAGCACACAAAAGGTTAGGTCAATAGGTAGATTTAACTTATATATAGTCATGTTTGTTGAAATGGAAGCCAAGCTTTAGAACGGGTGCAAAGAAAATTTGAATTAAATTTCTTTGAAAAACTTGAAATTGATTTTTGAATTTTAATTTTGTAATTGAACATACCTTCAGAAATAATATACTACCTCATGTGGTGGAAATAAGATTTTGTAATAGGGTTTGGATTTAGAATTGCAAATTTGATCCTGAATATTGTAGCCAAATTCATGGATGAATTATATATAACCCCGAAGAGTCAAAATGATATTCGATCAAATATTCAGCTACGATAATCTAGATGTGCTACATATAATTTCATATTCAAGGTCATAACCACAAGTGATATATCTTCCTAAAGGAAAAAAAATCATTCCCTATTAATTATTCGAATATGACGATGATAATCATCATTGATTTTAAATTTTTTTTATGAATTTCAAAATTGATCCAGTGTCTTTAAATCTCTTTCGAAAGTAAGCTCTTGTAGTTAATTACATCATAGAAAAGTTGAGTTCTCTACAAATACTAATGATTAAAATAATGGTAGAAATTTTATTTTGAGATTTTAAAGGAGTGATATCAAGGAGTGAAGTTTGAATTTAAATTAGGTTTAGATCAAACTTGAGCACTTATATCTGGAGGTCAATGGAGGAGGAGGAGGAGGCATTTTGAGATTTTGAAATGATTTAGAAATGCCTCAGCCTGTCTTATGTGTTGGGCTTTAAATTTTCATTTTGAGAAAATTTTAATTTGAGTTGTCAATTTATTAGAATGTTAGGATTATATTCCCGAAGTTGGAGCTTATGATTTTGAGTTTGCCATGGATCCTAAGTCTACTTTGGGCACTAAACAATTTTAATATGGACCTAGCTAATGTAGAAAATCTAAACTTATACTAACCTAGATTGAGGAGCCAGGTAACCACACATGCACTTTAAAACTATGAATCCAATCTTTTTATGAAAGATGGGTAGGGAAGTTGTTATTTAAGTTATGAGGAAATTGGGCTGACATTTAGAGTAGATCGTAATTGGGTGCTTGACTCATATGAGAAAATGCAATTAAATTTTTTAACTCTTTGATTTGTTTCTAATGCAATGCAATGCATGTTAATTAACCTTTAAATGCATAAATAGATACAAAGAAATTTTAGAAAAGACTTTAAATTATTTTTTTTTATCTCTTGAGATTGCACTACAACCCCTTGACAGAACTGCACACTAATAAGCCATGTGGTCTGCTAGAACACATAGGCTTTGGTAGTGGGGTGTTTAATAATAAAGAGAAGATTCAAAATATATGCATGAAAATCCTCGATGAACCTGAGATTACTTCTTAGAATTGATTATATTTTTGTGTGAGCCTAATAATTTTTATTTCATTTGAGTGGAAAAAGATTTTTTAGCGTCCATGCCCTCATGAGTGATGCGGAGCATATTAACTTAGAGTGGTTGGTGGAACAACTTATTTCCACTTTGGTTACTTTAGTTAGTTAGAGCCACATTCTATTACTATTGTTATTACTGGTATAAGATTACTTGAGTATGTTTTATTATTTTATCCCTTTTAGCATTCTCTAAGTTGGTGAGGAATTATTTCAGTTGCAAGGAGCTGTTGAAGGTCTTCAATTAATATTTTGATATTTTCATTTCTATAGTTTCTAATAGTCACTGTAATTATTTTGCTTGAGTTTATCCCTACATCTGTAATTGGTATCAAAGCTAGATGGCCGAAAGCAGCAGGCGGGTGGCTCCTGGGAAGAAAACAACCTTGAAACTCTATGGATAGAGCATGACAGTTTGGAGCAGTGGAAAGAAGACTTATCCATATAATTGAATTGATTCTATGGTGAAATTCATCAAGAGTTGAGGGAAATAAATGCCATTTGGACAAGAACCTGTTAGCACGGATGAAACCGTCAGCTACTGTACGAACAGAGAGATGGGTGATGGAAACCAAAAGACTCGGGGACCTCATATTATTGAAGCTTTGAATTCAAATGAGGAATTTGACTGACCCAGAAACTTTGAAATATCAGATTCAGAGGATGAAGTTATTAACCATCGCAGAAGGCAACCAAGAGAAGTTGACCGTCTTCACAATGATTTTCGAGCTAAGTTTGATATAACATACTTTGACGGTAAATTAGACATAGAAGACTAATTGGATTGGGAGAGATCAGTTGAAACATTCTTCAAATATATGGAAATTGATCTTTAAGAGAAAGTTAAGTATGTTGCATGTCGGCTCAAAGAAGGAGGTAGTGTGTGGTGGCAGCAAGTGCTCCAAGTTTGATCGAGAGAAGGACATGGTCACGTACAAAGCTAACATGGAATGAAGCAGCTGTTGCGAGGACACTATCTCCTGACCAACTACAAACAATTGTTGTATTTGCAATATCAACATTACAGCCAAGGCAATATATCCATCAATGATTATACCAAAGAATTGTATCGTTTATGTTATAGAAATAACTTAAATGAATATGCTAATAATTTGGTACCATGTATATTGGTAGGTTAAAAGAGGTGAACCAAGATAAATTGGAGTTAAATTTTGTATGGTCCTTATCCCAAGCAATTAACTTGGCATTAAAGGTGGAAATGCAATTACTGCGGCATAACATAGGGTACCAAAGCAGGCATATAACATTGGAACAAGCAAGTGAAAACATTAGATTATCAAATTCTATTACACCTCAAACTAGTAAATAACCAATTACAATTATTCGAGCTACCAGACAGAATACTGAAGTTAATAGAGCTGTGGATTCAAGAGTTGGGCCTAAAGGAAAAATTCCTATCTGAGAAAATCCTTATGCCAAACCTACTAATTTTAAGAGTTATCGATGTTTTCAACAGGGACATAAGACAAATGAGTTCCCATCAAGACCTCAGCTACAGTTAGTGGATGCCGAGGCAAGCCAGGATGTGGCAAAACTTGAAAATTTACATAAGGATGTGGTAGCATTTGTAGGAGAACCACTTGTCTGTGTATTGAAAAAAATGATGTTAGCCCCCAAGTAGCCTTGCACTTTATCAAAGAAATTCCTAGTTTAGAACCAAATGTACTATTGGTGGGAAAGTTTGTGATCTCTTAATAAACAATGGATGTAATGAGAATGTAGTATCGCGTGCGATGGTGCAAGCTTTGCAACTAAAGACTTCTAAAAATCCTAATCCATACAAGATAAATTGGGTTAAGAAAGGAGTAGAGATTTCAGTGGTTGAATTGTTCAAGATGACGTTCTTGATTCGTAAACACTATGCCAGTGAAGTTTTTTGTGACGTTTTGGATATGGATGTATGTCATATTTTTTTAGGGAGGTTATGGCAGTATGATGTTGGTGTTATGTATGATTTTTAGTCCAATATGTTTGCTTCGACTTGAAGGGTCGTCGTATCTACTTCCAAGCAATGCCTATCAGGAATTAAGTCATTCTAAGAATAAATTTACTTTGTTCACGTGTCTACCTTAGCCTTGAGGAACTCCTGGAGGGAATTCACATAAATATTGGCTTTGATAGTGAAGAAATTGGCCTCAAATGTTTATAATTTCAACCCACCAGTGGCAATAAGTTATTTATTAGAGCACTTTGTTTATATTTTTACTAAAAACATACCCAATGAGCTACCCCCCCTAAGGTCAATTCAGCATCAAATTGAGCTCACGCTTGGGTCAACCTTACCCAATTGCCACATTATAAGCTCAATCCTAATCAGAACAAGATACTACAGCAAATAGTGGATGAATTACTTGACAAACAGCTAATACAATACAATTTGAGCCCTTGTGTTGTACCCTTCTTATTAGTGCCTAAGAGGGACGGTAGTTGGAAGATATGCATGGATAGTAGAGCAATCAATAAAATCACAGTCAAATTTAGATTTCCAAGGCCCATAAGGAGTAGATGATGGAGAGGCTTGTAGGTTCAAAAATGTTTTCTAAGCTAGATCTTCATAGTGGTCACCACCAGATTTGTATCTGGCCGGGGGGCGAATAGAAGACAGCTTTTAAAACATGAGAGGGGCTTTATGAATGGAAGATAGTTCCTTTTAGTTTGTATAATGCTCCAGATTTATTGTGATTCAAGCTATCTCTTGGTCTTCTTTTTCTAATTCTTATGGCAACATAAGCTCGGGCAAGTGGGGTGTTAATCAGTCTAGAAGACTGTGTAATTGTTGGCACCCTCTACCACCCGACTGGATCAAAGTGAACATTGATGCTTCGTTATTTCCTTCTTACAAAGCCGGTATTGGTGGTGTCTTCCGAGATAGTAAGGGTAATTTCCTGTTGGTATTTGGTAAAAAGCTAGTTCATTGGGACATCTCACAACAGAGTTATCTGCTATACTTCTTATAAAAGAAGTTTTCAAAGATTGGATGCATCAGTACAAGGGTAATATCATTGAAAGTGATAGCAAGAACGTGATCCAATATATTCGACAAAGCATCAAAGCAGAATGTAAATTCAATGAATCTTTAGACTTTCTTAGAGAGTTTGAAAATGTTATTTTTAACTTTGTTGATAAAAATAGCAATAAGTTAGCAGATCTTTGTGCTAACTATGCTATATTTAGTGATTTCATTTGAGATGATATTACCTCTGCTAAAGTTCCTCCTTTATTCTTGGATTTGATAAAGGAGGAAATAATGGGAGGTAGTACCTAGGTCTTTTCTTTTCTGTTTCTTTTTCTGTTAATTCAACAATAATATCCCCCCCCCCCAATGCACCGCAAATAAAAAACATTAAAAAATGCTTTATTATATAATTTTTTAGGTAATTTGTCCATTTCCATCTTTTTTAAGTGTTTATTACAAGGGTTTTTTAAGGCTATTTTCTCACATAAAAAAATTAAAATACTATGGTCTTTAAGCATTTGCCCCAGCATAATTAAACACATTATGTATGAGTGTTATTATTAAGGAACTATGAACCCAAAAGAATACTTTGGTCTTTAAGCAATTTCACCCTCCTAAAGTTTTAAAATACTATGGTCTTTAGGCAATATCCCCGTACGGGTGATGCCCTTTGACCCCGCGACCTGATTAATCAGGCGAAGCCCGCTAAGGGGCGCTATCCCCTTAGACCCTTGATATATCTGCAAAGCAAACGTCGATCAATGATATGAACAAATAAGGGTCAAGCCAAATTCAATGCAATTTCAACATACATTTTGTATAAATTAAACAATTATTCATCTTTAATGACCATTTTCTTTTTATCTCTTTTTTTTTTTTTTTTTTTTTTTTTTTTTGTAGCTATTGCCCCATTTCCTTGTAGTGAAGGGTCGAGCCGAATTCGAGCCAACACCAACAGTTACCACCATAATTGCGCCCATCCCCCCCCCCCCCCCCCCCCCCCCCCCCCCTCTATGCTTCATTTCATCCTCTTGGGATTTTTATAAAGCATCCAATAGATAATCAAGTATGCCTCCTCCATCTTCGTCCCTAAAACTAAGAGTGAGCCTAATAGAGAAGAAGCTTTGTCTAGACTCTAATGGAGAAAAGAAAGGAAGGAGAAGGGTGGAGAAGACAAATGAGATTTCTTTTCCAATCTTTTTGATTACTTTCTAACAAAGGCAAATGCATGCACCATACATGCATTTTTTTACTTTAATATTTTGTCTCTCAATTAATTGGTGATGATGAACTACATACCTTTTTTTATTTCTAATACTTCCATCAATGAGATCTCTTTTAATATGAATAAATGATGGTTTCAATATTGCTAAAATAAGAAATTTGCATGTATATATATATATATATATATATATATATATATATATATATATATATATATATATATATATATATATATATATATATATATATATATATATATATATATATATATATATATATATATATATGAACTAAATTGATCAAAAATTTTATTAATAATATTTTTATAAAAAACTATTTTCAACTTAATGAAAGAGCCATTAAGACACCAAATTCATTTTGTAAAATGAAATAATATAATTATTCTAAATAAAAACCTTTGTTTGCAGTAACATATATAATATATGTTTTCTCACATTCAACTTATATATATATAAGAATAATCATTTTGAGACCTTTTATAACAATGTCAAATTTTGACACAAAGAGTTGTTTGATCTCTTAATAAAATGAATGCAATAAAAGAAAATTTTTAATTTAAAAATAAATTTTAAATAATAAATTGAATTTTTATGACATGAATTTTGCATATTATTCTTTTTATGGATAATGCCAGTTCACGAATTTCATTAGCCACAAATGAGAATAAAAATTAATGCACTTTAATATTTGCTACAAATACTTAATCTATTCCATATATTTATATCTCTAATAAGGATTGCATATTTTATTCCAACTCTTATTAATATTTGTTCGAGCGCGATAGTGTTGGAAGAAACTTTCAGCTCCTTTTCGCCATTGCCACCACAAAAATAATAATATTATGGCATGGTCTGATCTCCCCATAGATCTCCTCTGATATATCTCATCGCACTTGTCCATTGTAGACTTAGTCTGATAATCTGTTGTCTGCACCTCATGGAGTTTCACCCTTGACAACTATGCACTCCTTGGATTTCAATGTCGTCACTCCCCATGGTTTCTCCTTTCCAATGATGTCGAAGAGGCCTCCGAATCATTCACCTTCCACGAACTTACCATAGAAAGAGAAAAAGTTGTCCTCAGCTTCTATCGTGACTTCTCCTCCATCGATTGCCACACCTATGACTGCCACTATTTTGGCTCCAAGGATGGATGGCTTGTGACCCTTGAAAAAATAGATCTAGAACCTCACCTCTTCAACCCTATCACATAGGCTGAAACATCGCTCCCATCCCTTTCCACCTTAATCAAGTCACAATATTCCCCTGACAGCTCCATCAGGAGATCTACTGATGAATTTGGTAATATATATTTTCATAAGATCATTGTCTCCTCTAATGACTCCTCTAGAGCCATTGTTGTTATCTTTGGCATTAGAAAAGCGTTTGCTTTGGCAAGGTCAGAAGATCTAACTTGGGTTCTCGGGCCAAAATTATCTCCTTACAACACGGAGGACGAGGAGCAGTTTGAAGATGTTTGTTATCATGAAGAAAATCAAAGATTTTACACAATAATAAATTTTTCTATGGTGCTTTCTTTTGACCTGAGTGGACAAAATGTTGAATTGATCTACCCAAATATGCCCAATCCATATTATCACACCAGAAACTTCTATTGTTTGTACTATATTGCCTTTTTGATAGGAACTCTTCTAAGAATAGAGAGGGATTGATGTTACTCTTGATAGTCACCATAATGCGAGAACGATGACTATCTCGGTTTTCAAGTTTAGGCCAACTATTGTTACTTCTTCTTCTTCTTCTTCTTACTCTCAATGGATCCTCGTCAATGAGCTGGAGGAATACTCACTTTTTTTGGGTTGTAATAAGATATTTTCTTTGCATCACATGGTTGCTACCAGAATTAAACCAAAATGCATATATTTCACCGATTGTTCGAGCAACGTGTTTCCCAGTTATGTTGATTTTGGTGTTGGACTTTTTGATCTTTACAATGATTGCATTCAATATTTCTTTCACCCACATTCACAGAGTAATTTGACTACATCAATATAGTTCACACCATCAATTTCATAAATTGAATATCTTAATCATTGCATATAATCATGTAATATAAATATTATTGGATTATAATTCTATTTTTAATATTAATTCGACAATTTATAGGTACTGTTGTGTAGTTTTTTATTTAAATATATACTTACCTCTTTTATATTTGCTTTGAAGACTTTTTCTTTGGTAATTGCTCTGATAAATTTTGGATTTTTTTTGGAAGCGTTCCATTTTGTTAGATGTTATTTTGGATAATTCTCAAGTTATTCACACTAATATTACTTTAAATCTTGTCTCTTCTTTTGCCTCTTTTGTCTATGTTGTTTATTCTAGAGTTGAAAGAAATACCCTTTGGGAGCAATTTCTAGATTTTTCTACTAATGTCAATGCTCCTTGGTTAGTGGGTGGTGATTTTAATTGCATTACTAATGCTACAAAATGTGTGGGAGGCAAAACTCCTAACTTTAATGCTATGGAGGACTTTAATGATATGATAAGGAATTGTAACTTGCATGACATTGGTTTCTCTGGTAATAGTTTTACTTGGAATAGAGGTACCATGTGGCAAAGTTTAGATCGTATACTTTTCAATAATTTCTGGATTAATGCCTTTCCTAATACTCACACTACTCACCTTAGTCATACTTTATCTGATCATTCAAGCATTAGTAATAATAATGGTAATAATTTTAAACCTTTTAGATTTCAAAACATGTGGCTTCTGGATAATGAAAATTTTTGCAAATTGTCAAAGAAAATTGGGATGCTCCTCTATTTTCTACTGATGATGTTCATGGCATGAATAGGCTCTGGTTTAAACTTAAGAGGCTTAAGCAAAAACTTACCTGGTGGAATAAATGCATATTTAAAAATTTGTTTACTAATATTCTGAAAGTCGAAGTACATGTGAAAATTGCTGAGATTTCTTACTTATTTAACACTTCTATTGATAATTTGACTTGTCGTAATGAAGCCAACATTAATTTGTCTAAGATGCAGGAAAAAGAAGAAGCCTATTGGAGAAAAAAGACTTCTTTAAAATTTCTTGTTGAAGGTGATCGTAACACTGCTTATTGTTGCCAACAATAATAAGGTTAGAAAGCATATCCTTAAGATTACTTCTTCTGATGGGAGCATTATTGAGGATCCTGATTTGATTATCTCTTCGGGTATTGAATATTGCTCTAAACTCTTTAATTCAAATTTCTCTCCTAACCTTAATATGGATTATGGCTTTATTCCTTCCCTTGTTTCTGTGGAGGACAACGTGATGCTTTCTAATATTCCCTCTGAAGAGGAAATCTGGAGCAATTTAAAAAAACATGAATACTGATTCTATTGCTGGCCCTGATGTTTTTACTAATAATTTTTTTTCAAAAATGTTGGGTTATCATAAAGGAGGACTTGGTTAATGTCGTTGTGGAGTTTTTTAAGGGTTTTTCGATCCCTAAATATTTCATTGTTACTTCTATTGATTTAATTCCTAAGTCTTAGAATATAAACTATTAGAATGATTTTCGGCCTACTAGCTTATGTTCTGTGCTTAATAAACTTATTGCTAAAATTTTAATGGGTAGGGTGGCTTTAATTTTACCCAACATTATATCTCTGGAACAATATGGATTTGTGAAAGGTAGATCTATTTTTTATAATGTTTTGCTTGCTCAAGAATTAGTCAATGATTTGAATAAAAAGGTGGTTGGTGGTAATATCATCTTTAAGATGGATATCACCAAAGCTTATGACAATCTCAATTGGGAATTTCTTTATTTTATTCTTAATCTTTTTGGCTTTAACTTGCAATTTATTAATTTGATAAAAAAAAATAGTATTGAAAATTGTTACTTCTTTGTGATTATTAATGGTAAGTCTCATGACTTTTTTCTTTCTTCTCATGGTCCAAAGTTGTTCTTCTCATTGATGATTTATCTCCTGCTTTGTTTATTATAGCGGTGGAATTTTTATCTCGGGCATAAATCATCTTTTCAGAATGAATCCTAATTTATACTTTAGAGCTGGTGGTGGTTTTCCCTTAACTCATTTAAGCTTTGCTGATGATTTCATCATATTCTCTAATAGTTCTATTAAAATGGTGAACATTTTCTTTAAATTTTTTAATGTGTTTCAGCAAGCTTGTGTCTTGACTTTTAACATGTCTAATAGCTGTTTTATCCCTGCTAAGTCTATTACTTCTAATCATGTTCAAAGCATTGAAATAAAATTTTTTTAAAGAAAGAGGTTTCTTTCTTTAAAATACTTAGGTACACGCACCTTTTTACAAGGGCAAGAAGAGATCTCATTTATTTGATGACATTTTTTCTACCATTCATAAAAAACTTAATTATTGGGCTTACAATTACTTGTCTTATCGTGGAAGACTTGTTCTGATTAAGCATATGCTTTGTTCTATCCCAATTTATTTGCTTCATACTATATGCCCGACTTTAAATGTCTGCAAAAGGATGGAAGTCTTATTCAATAAATTTTTGTGGGGTTCTAAGGAAGGTAATCGGTCTATTGTGTGGGGCTCTTGGCATAATTGTTCTGGTGCTTTGGAAGAAGGTAAATTAGGTTTCAAAATGTTTACGAACATGATTGTGACTTATAATCATAAATTGTGGTACTATTTTAGTGCCAAAAAAAGTTTATGGGCCAAATTTATGGAATCTAAGTATTGTGCGGGGAAATAAACTTTGAACTGTGTTTTTAAATAAGGTGACTCTTTCAGTTGGAGAAGATTATGTCATATTAAGTGGGAAGCTGAAGAGTTTATTCAATGGGGTTTGGGAGCCGGTGGTATTTTCTTTTGGCAAGATAAATGGCTGGGAGATTTCTCAATTGATAACCTGTTAAATACTCATTCTATTTCGATTTGTAAGGTAAAGGACTTTATTGGTAACAAGGGCTAGAACATTGAATTATTATCGTACTTTGTTCCTAATCTTATTTTCAATTTAATTTGTAAGATTACTATTTGCATGGACAGTGAAGACTGTATTTTGTTCAATTGCTCTAATGATGGGAAATTTAACACTAAACAATTTTGGCATACCATTAAATATCCTATGCCATGAATTATTTAAATGCTGCTTATTGGAATGTGAGCATTCCTCCTACTTATTTTTTTCTTATTTGGAGGATTTTGAATGATTATGTTCCTGTGGATTCCATTCTTATTAGTAAAGGTCTTTATTTTATTTCTAAATGCCAATGTTGCTTTCATAATAAAAATATTATTCATGTTTTTTATCAAGAGCCTATTGCTATGAAAGTTTGGATATATTTTGATGACTTGTTTAAAGTCTTTACCACTTTTCATATAAACTCTATGGCTGATGTTTTTAAGGACTGGTTCACTACTACTAATGATCACATTCGCAACATTATTCCTGTTTTGATATGTTGGTTTATTTGGAGTAGCAGGAATGCTTCCAAGCATGAGAATATTAAAATGAAGGCTAGTATTGTTATATCTAAAGTGAAATTTAAAGTTATTCAACTTTTTGCTGTGAATATGTTAAAAGCTGACTCCTTTAAAGGCTATTATCACCAAGCTAGTGAGTTTGGTGTGACTTTTATTCCTCCTATAACTTGTAGTGACAAAATTATTTACTGGAAGAAACCTGAAGTGGGGTGCTTTAAACATAATATTGATGGTGCTAGAAGTTTTACTGCTATGGGTTGTGGTGGTATAATTCGTGATTCTTTGGGATGGTTATTATGGCTTTTGCGGGTCCTTCAAAGGCTACTACTGCTATTCAAGCTGAGCTTGAGAGTTTTTTATTTGGCATTCAATTAACCATCTCTCTTAGTATTACAAAGTTATGGATTGAAGTTGATGCTTTGCTTATTATTCATTATATTAATGGTAACACTTATTCTAATCCGGACAACTTTTATAGGATCAAAAATATTAAAAATGCCCTCTAACGCATTCATTTTAAAATTACTCTTATTTTAAGAGAAGGGAATATGGCTGTGGATCCTTTAGCTAAGCTGGGTTGTTCTATAAGTAACTTTATTGATTATAATGCGCTTACCCTTCCTAAAGAGACAAAAGGGCTTGCTAGACTTGATCGTATGGGTCTTCCTTACTTTCGCTCTCATTACTTTTTTATTGGTTGTTTTGATGAGGTTATTTCTTAAGATTGTTTTTGGGGTTTGGAGTGCTCTTCATACCAGGTTTGGCTTCTTATGTCCTGTTGCTTATTGGTCTTATGTTCATCTTTTGATTTTCTGGCAGCTATCTGCTTTGAATTTTTTTGCCATGTTTAGTTGTGGATTGGTGTTGGTTTTTGCTAATTTGGGTATTGATATCTCTCTTATTATTATCTTTATGATTATTACCTGGATGGTTATTGGGATCCCTCTCTGCCAGTTGATAATTTCTTTTATCATTACTGCCACTTTCAATCATTTTATTTTTAATGGGAACATTGCTCTGGATACTAACCGGTTATTTAGGGTTATGGTTCCTCCTCTTTATTCAACACAAAAGATTTTCTTGTGAATTGGATGAGATCTGCTTCTTGGAACTGCTATTGTTTCTACAGTAAACTTTTTCCTATTTTCTGGCCTTAGGGTTGTGGAGACCCCGTGGTTAGCTAGAAAAGACTTGATCTCTTACTGGATTTGAGCTTGTTATAATGTGTATATTGGGTGTATTATTAAAGTTGGTTATGTGGGTAACATTAGCCATAATTTTATGCTCATTAAAGATTACCTGACCAACTATTGGCATGAGGTCTCTTTATCTAGTTTCTATATGCATTGGCTGCTTATCTTGGACAAAAGATTTTTTGGTAGATATATGATGATCCTTATGCTGCTTCAGGATGTCGGTTATTACAATTGCCTCAAGTTGAAAATTATGATATCTTAATTGGTGATTGATTCTAACCCACTGATTGATATGGTTGATGATTGGTTGGGGCTTATGCCTATTGAGAAATACCCTTATGCGTTCCCCAAGGTGATGCCATTTCAGGTTTTGGGTAAAACCATTATGAGTGACTGCTGGATCTACTTATTCGATATCTTGAACTTGTTTTGTAGTACCTTAGTGTCTTTTAATTATACTATGTTCAACTTATTTAATTTTGGGTTTAACATCTATATTTGTCAAATTAACTATTTTTGTTGGAGCAATTTTTTGGCACAGCACTTGGCAATAGATATTTGGCCTCATTTCCTTTGCAGGGCTTTTGCTAATTTGACAATTTTGAGTCACTCGAAGTATCATTATTATTTTTGTAGGAAGATGGTGCTTAATGGTTTTGATTTGATCTTCCTTTTTTGGGTGCTAGCTTCATACAGCCCTAGAATGTATTTAGGTTATTATGTATTTTTTAGGACAAGAAACCACCGGTTCTTAGGATTTATTTTGAATTTTCTTGTAACTCCTATGAGCATTAGCGAGTTGGAGGTTTCTTTTAAGGACCTTGTAACCCCTTTTTTTATAATTAACGCGTAGGCCCCTAAGTGAGTTTTAACCCAAAAAAAAAATGCATACAGATAAAAAGATAGAGTATACCATACATAAGTGATACAAAGATTTTTATGTGGAAAATCTTGAAAAAGGGAAAAACCACTGTTGCATCGTGGAATATTCAAGGCATTGCCTTGTTTGAAAGAATCCACTAATATTTGCAGTCGAGTACAAATTAGTCCTTCCTTAGGGCAAGGCCTTACCTTGATGTAATAAATATACATCATATAGCGTGTGTTACATGACGGGACTTCAAAGACTCACTATTGATACATATTTTTGGTTGGTAGTATCATAATCGGCAGGCGACAGAGGTCAGAAAGACCATAGTCTGGCGATGGAGGTCGGAAGGATCATAATCCACGGGCTACAGTGGCCAGAAAGATCGTTGTCTGGCAACGGATACCAGAAGGATCATAGTCGACAGAAGATAGTAGTCAGAAAGACTGTTGTCTAGTAAAGGCTAGCAATAGAGGTTAGAAGTTTGGCGTCGGGTTGAAATCAGACAAAAGTTCGGCAACGAGCGGAAGTCTGCATCGAGTAGAAATCCGACGACGGGTGGATGTTTGGCGTCAGGTAGAAGTCCGACGAAAGTCCGTTGATGGGCAAAAGTCGGGCATCAGGTAGAAGTCTAAAGAAAGTCCGACTACAAGTAGAAGTCCGGTGACAGACAAAAGTTCGCTGATGGTGGAATTTTTGCGTCGAGTAGAAGTTCGACGACCGACGATTTGGAAACTGTTTGGTAATCCAAATTATGGATTGAGCCTTTCAAATTCGCTTAGGGTCTTTGATTTTGACCCATTTGAGCTCAAATTAGGTTGAATTTTTGTGTCATTGGGTTCATTTTTTTGAGACGTTCAATTCGACTTTAAGTTTGCTGAAATAGGAGTCCAGATGGTATCCGATTTAATTTTTGAAGTTTCCAACTTCAATTGGCCTCCAAATTTGTGCCGATCAAGATAATTTTTTGGTGTTATATCAGCAACTTATGAGAAAAGGTTGGTATAAAAACATTGAACCAAATTTTTTATAGGCACTGCAATGAAGAAAAACAATGGATTAGACACCAAGAAGTAGTTCCATAAATAAACATTATCAATGAGGCCCTTGTATAAAAAGCCACCAGAAAGGCTAAACTTTTTTTTTTTTTTTTTTTGCTCACTTCCAAGAACACAGTATGAGACCTAATATGGAGTAGGCAAAGTTTGAACTCATTAATGCCAAGACCCTGAAATGGCCGGAAAATAGAATATCTTCATTACTTCATAAATCCCCATACGAATTAGAAAAGGGTGATAACCAAAATAAAAATAAAACTTTTAAAGATTCAACTTATTATTTGAGTTTCCCACTTACAAATGTAGCTCACTATTTGCATAAAAAAAAAAATTCTAGGTCATTCTACATAGAAATAAGAAATCAAAAAAATAAGTATAGAGATGTAGTTTTAACTTTCAAATCTCAAAGAAATGAAGTTAAATGCTTTAGAAATGACCTTGAATGCAGCCAAGAGATAGAAAGCTGAGAGAGATTTTCTAAAGAGAGAAAATTCATGATATGGGAGAGGGAGGACTCGGGTTGAGGATATAGGGCTATTTTTAGTAGAATTTTCAAAGAACTTTTCTGTCAGAAATAAAATATCAATTACGACAAAAAAAACTGTCGAAAATTTTGATAGTCCCGCCGGAATCAGTGGCACAATTTTCGTCGGTAATTTCCAATAAGATTTCCTTTGTAATTTTGGAGGGCTTTTTACGCAAGAAATTTCGTCAGTTATGCTTATATTTCTTGTATTGCATTTTGTCTTCAAAATTTAAAAATAATAATAATATGCATCCAAAATATATGGTAATCTTTTCAAGTTTTCATTTATTTAGAGATCCAAAATATTTAAATGAATCCTCAACTATCAAAACAAAAGATACCTTACCGACTCGGAATCCCTGCTCACTCTCAGAATCAGCCTATCAATATGGCCATTGTCTTTGCTTGAAATATTTTAAGCCATTGTAAATATACAGAACTTTGTAGGCTAACCTTTCTCCATAATAGGATTTAATCCATAATCGATAATTAAAAATATGCATGATAATAGCTAGAGAGTTTATCTTTTTATTCTATTATGATAATAGACTACATTATATGATAACATGAATGCAGAAACACACGTTTATCCATCCCAACTTAGCTTCTATTTACCACCTTTCACCTACTAAAATAGGTGAAGAGCAGAGTGTTCCCATTGCATAGTCAATTTAAATATCAGAATAGAACATAGTAGTATAAAATGTATATGTATTGGGCTCAAGGACAGAATTTACAATACACTTTCATTTTTATAATAGATCTCTAGAATGCGATGAAATGCATAATGATTCACTTATAATGTAAAAGTAATGAATTAAATAGAAGGCATGCAACTCATCTAGTTTTACAAAATCATCTAAAATTTAGTTACCTCCCGAATATTATTAAATTCACAATGACTATATAAAAAGCCGGTTCATTATATGTTATCAATTGCATAGTGGTTCAAACTTAGGAAAAGTACCTTTTCAAGCATATATTTTTATAAGAACACTGGAATTGATATTATAAACCATTAACTTGGCCTTGTGCCATGGCACTCAACTTACTATTGTTGTTGCACTATCAAAGAATCTTTCCATTGGATAATGATGACATCACCTAGTACCACAGTGTATCATATTTTTTCTCTATTTTCTCGAGAGCTCAATGTTGTGGCGCTAATAATCTCGGTGTCGCGTCACATTCAAAACAAATTTCCAATCTTAGATTTTCACTTCTCCATCCCACTTCTTGACTTATTTAAGTCTTCCTTAAACACTCTAAAACATATAATGTTAATCCCACTTCTTTGTTTTTTTTTATTATCAAACACTATTTAATTTTCAATTAACTTATACTTGTGTCGCAAGATTGCGTCTGGATTACGAAAATTCTTTACGATCAATTAAGGCTCCTATGTAATTCAACATGGTTTGAAACCTTAGAAACTTATCAAGAGTTATGACGCATGAGATATCACACTTAAGAAATTAACACTTACTGTTAGTAGCTTTTATAAAAAAAAAAAAATCTATTAAATTTAAGTCATCCCCAACAAAAGTTCTATTAGCTTACTATTAAAAAGAATTTTAATACAACATCATTTCAAACAAGGGATTAACCAAAAAACAGAAAAATGAAAAGAACACCAAGCAAACAACAACCAAAAAAATGTCATCATATCGTCAAATAAGGCAAGCAAACTTTGTCCATATTAGTCCTCCCCCTCAAAGGCTGAGGTAAAGACAAATCAAATAAATCTTGGAAACAATCTAACAGACACCTAAGTTTAGCAAGCCAATTAGCAAGGCAGTTACCTTCACGATACAACTTAAAAAGTCTTTGTTAGCATATTCTTGAAGCTGCTAGCTACTATTTGTTGAAGTAGATGTTAGGTTATATGTTGCTTGCTCAGGTATGGATAATTAGTCTAAGAAATGATGTAGAGTTGCTTGTACATGGTAGGAGAGAGAGAGAGAGAGAGAGAGAGAGAGAGAGAGAGAGAGAGAGAGAGAGAGAGAGAGAGAATTGGTGTGTTAGGCATTGCCATTGTAGCTGAGGTTCTTAATTTTAGGTGGCTTATGAATTCGAGTGATGGTTTTGGGCCTTCTCGCTAGCCAAGGTTATGGACACGTGTGTTAAAGGTGAGGGATAATAAAGCTACTATGAGCTAACAAAAGGTGGTTTTGCTCAGCCCAAAATGTAGGAGAGTCTCGAGGGCAGTTTCAACAAATCTTTTCTCATTTTTAAATAAAATTTTGATGAATCTTTTGCCCATCTAAATTTTAATGCTTTTTTAATTAATTCAAAATTTAATTTTGAAATTTTTCAAACATTCCATTTAAATAATTAATATCCCATTAACGGCCTGTAGATTCATAGTCGTGAACTTGCTTCTATTCATTCAATAAATTAAAGATTTGCTTTACATTTTGTAATTAACATAAACTAATGATATCTCTTATTAACCTTCAACTTATTAAAATAATTATTTAAAGTGAAAGTATGTACTAATTTTGATCATAGTTAAATGCTCAATATAATTTTATTTAAACATCACCTCAGGAGATTAATCAATTTTTATTAGTTATTTAAACAAAAGCAATATGTCTTAGATGCACATGCAATTAAATTAATAATATAAATAATAATTACAAAAAATGTATATTATAATTTTAACCAAACCAAATCCAAAGGCTTACTTAAAATTTCTTGCAATGAAGCTTTTCATTGGGAAAATTTAGGTCGGTATATTTTGATCAAAAATTAGTCCAAACGATCTCTTTCGCGAGAGATGGTGAAGTACCGCTTAATGTAGATGATGACCAATTATATATATATATATATATATATATATATATATATATATATATATATATATATATATATATATATATATATATATATATATATATATATATATATATTAACAAAGAATTTTGTTATATGCCCTATTAATTCTATTTATGGATAATGGCCAGTTGGCCTTTTTTTAGCCACAAATAAGATGAAAAATAGGGGCATTTGAATATTAGCTACAAAATTTTTCAAAAATTAAAAAGCCACAAATGCTTATTTTATTCCCGCTATTTTTGGTCATGTCCACTTGGGAGCTAGGCTATATATATCTAACAAATATTGCATAAGGCATTCAAGCTCCTTTCCTCATCTATTTGCCATCACATATACAAATAATATTATGACATTGTCTGATCTCCCAACAGATCTCCTCCATTGCATCGCATCACAATTGCCCATTATAGACTACATTCGATTCTCCATTGTTGCACCTCATGGAATTCTATTCTTTCCATCAATGTACCAAATGGAATTCAGTGTTGTCCCTCGCCATGCTACTGCTTCCTAGTGAAGCTGGAGAGGCTTCCAACACACTCATCTTCCATGACATTACAATCAAAGAAGAAGAGGTCCGTGTCGGTTGCCATCGATGCTTCTCTTCCCATGATAGTTACATCAATAGTCTTCGCTTATTTGGCTCCAAGGATAGATGGCTCGTTACCCTTGACAAAGAAGATCTACAACCTCACCTTTTTAACCCTCTCACAAAGGTCGAAATATTGCTCCCATCTCATTTCACCATCCCTAAAGATCAAGGGCATATGATAAAGCCCCAATATTGTGCCGATGGCTCCATCAGATTTTTTTGTGATGAAATTTACTCATACTTTAGCAGAGACAAGGAATTCTTATGTGATATATATCTTCGGAAGATTATTGTCTCTTCTAATGACTTATTAGGAACTGTTGTTGCTATCTATGGACGTACAAAATCTTTGACTTTGGCAAGGCTAGGAGATCAAACATGTATTCTCGGCCCGCAGTTTCCTTATTACGCCATGATGCACGTGGAGCAATTTGAGGATATTTACTATCATCAAGAAGATAAAAGATTTTACACAATCACACATTTCTCGATGGTCCTGGCTTTAGACCTCGATGGACGAAATGTTGAAGTGATTTGCCCGAAAACGCAAGACCCATGCTTGCTCACCAAAAAATTTGATTACATGTGCTATATTGCTTTTTTGTCAGGAGCACTTCTAAAAATAGAGAGGGTGATCGATAACGCTGAATGGAAGATAGATAAAAATTGGAAAGCAAAGACAGTGGGTATCTTTGTTTCAAAGTTTGTGCCGACTACTGTCAATTCTTGTTCTTCCTCTCATTAGATCCCCGTCAAGGATCTAGGGGTTTCTCCTTGTTTTTGGGTTGTAATCAGACTTTTTCCTTACATCACACTCTTGCTCTTGGTTTTAGACCAAATTGTATATACTTTGCTGATCATTTGAGTGACATGTTACCAGAGTACGTTTATCGGGATGCAGGGATTTTTGATCTTCACAAGGAACAATTTCAGTATTTTCTTAACTAATATTCACAGCTTAATTGACCCCCTTCAAATTGGTTTAAATCATCACTTTCATAAATTTTATACCTTTCTCTTGTTAAGCTTGTAATTTGAATATTTTTGAATTATCAGTCCATTTTTAATATTATGGTTTGTGTTGCTAAGGAGAATCATCAACCTAAGATCAAACGATCCCATATACGGCAAACGAAAGGTGTAGTTAAGAATCTAATTTTTTGGCAACCTTTGTGATGGATGAAATAATAAAGCAGTAAGCCCAAAGCTATGTTATTTTAGCAAGAAATTTAAATAATCTAACCCTAAAAAAATGCATAATAAAAATATATAAAATGGATCACATATCAATGAAAACTTTTCAAATTAGTGAACAAAAAACATTCAAAAATAATTTCAGAGACTCTCGAAGGTCATGATTTTGCACATATTTTTAAATATTTGATTGATGAAGAGAATTTGATCCAAATATTTCAATTTTGAAATCATAAGGAACCATAAGCATAATGATATTTAATTTTTATACAGTACATGTAATGCATTTACAATTACAATGAATATGACTATTTTTATGTATATATATTTCCAACTGTAATGGTTCTCCAAGGTTGCCATTAATGTGATTGATCCTCTTAGGATTGCAATAAAGCTTCCAACAAATCAATCACTAAGGCTTCTTCCATCTTCGTCTCTAAGACAAAAAGAGAGTCTACAGAGAAGAAGTTTTGTTTAAACTCTAATAGCGAAGTGGGAGGAAGGAGAAGGGTGGAAAAGACAAATCGGATTTTTTTTCCAATCTTTTTTATTACTTTCTAACAAAGGCAATATGCATGCATCATGCATGCATTATTTCACTTTAATTTTTTTTCTATAAATTAATTGGTGATGATGAACTCTTTTATTCAGAATGAGTGAATGATTTCCATATCACTAAAATAAGAAAATTTCATGTACATGATATGTATTTTTTATTATATGAACTAAATTGATAAAAAAAATTATTAATTTATAATTTTATTAAAAACAAACTTTTTTCAACCTAATGAAAGGCACTAAATTCATTCTGTAAAATGAAATAATATAACTGTTGTAAATAACTACCTTTGTCTGCGATAACACATATATAATATGTGTTTTCTCATCTTCCACTCATTTTTATATCTAAGAATAATTGTTTCAAGACCTCTTAAACAATGCCAAATTTTTACACAAAAAATCTCGTTTGATCTTCTAATAAACTGCATGCAATAAAAGATAAATTTAAATTTAGAAATAAATATTAAATAATAAATTTAAATTCTATTTATGAACAATGCTAGTTGGCCAATTTCATTAGCCACTATTGAGAAAATAAATTAATGCAATTGAAGATTTGCCACAAATAATTATTCTATTCCACATATTTATATCTATAACAAAGATTGCTTATTTGATTCCAACTCTTATTAATTTTTTCTGATCATGGTAGTATTGGAAGGCACTACAGCTCCTTTCCTAAATTGGCTACCTCAAATACATTAATATTATGGCATTGTGTGATCTCCCCATAGATCTCCTCCATTGCATCTCACTGCACTTATCCATTGCAGACTTAGTCAGATTATCTGTTGTCTTCACCTCATGGAATTTCACTCTTGCCAACTATGCACTCCTGGATTTCAATGTCATTCCTCCACGTGGTTTCTCCTTTCAAATTGTGTCAGAGAGCCCTCGAACACACCAACTTCTGCGAACTAACCATAGAAAGAGAAGATGTTATCATTAGCTTCCATCATTACTTCTCCTCCATCGGTAGCGACACCTTTGGCAACCACTATTTTTGCTCCAAGTATGGATGGTTTGTGACCCTTGATAAAAACATATCTACAACCTCGCCTCTTCAACTCTATCACAAAGGCCGAAATATCGCTCCCATTAATTTTCACCTTGATCGAGCCACAATATGCCCCTGACGGCTCCATCAGGATCTCTTTCAATGAAATTTTATTTGACTTGACAATTAATGACTTCCGTGATATATATTTTCATAAGATCATTGTCTCCTCTAATGACTCCTCTGGAACTTTATTTATTATCTTTGGTATTATAAAAGTGCTTGCTTTGGCAAATTCAGAAGATCTGACTTGGGTTCTCGGGCCAACATTATCTCCTTACAACACAGAGGATGAGGAGCAGTTTGAGAATGTTTGCTATCCTGAAGAAAATCAAAGATCTTACGCAATCACAAATTTTTCTATGATGCTTTCTTTTGACCTCAATGGACAAAATGTTGAATTGATCTGCCCGAATATGCCCAACCCATACAATCACACCAAAAATTTCAATTATATGTACTATATTGCCTTTTTATCTAGAACTCTTCTAAGAATAGAGAGGGTGATTGATATTACTCCTGATAGTCACCATTACACAAAGACGATGACTATTTCTGTTTTTAAGTTTGTGGCAAATGTTGTTTCTTCTACTACTTCTTCATACTCTCATTGGATCCCTATCAACGAGCTGGGGGAATATATTTTCATTTCGTCATAAGTGTAATTGCAACAAACAAATATATTATCAAATTCATTAGGAGTTCTTAGCCTACATGACTCTTCCATATCTTTGAGTTTTGCATACCCATTATGAACACCAAAAATTAAAATTTCTAAAAAGTTGCTTGTTTCCATTGGTAATGTCTAATTTTTGAAGGTTCATGGACCTCTAATAATAACAAAAATAATTTCAAGATATATATATTGGTTTAGACACAATAAGAATCACTATGCTATTATTATTATTCTTATTATTCTTATTATTATTATTATTATTATTATTATTATTATTATTATTATTATTATTATTATTATTATTATTATTATTATTATTATTATTATTATTATTATTATTATTATTATTATTATTATTATTATTATTATTATTATTATATAAATAGTTGATTCAACACTTTTAAAATATAATTTTTTTTTCCTAAAAAAAATGTGCCTTTGTTGTCTGCTAGGGTTTCGCCCCCTTCGGGCTTAGCCCGCCGCCTCCATCTTCTTCCGCCTTCCTCTGTCGGAGGGCTTTCGCTATGGCTAAAAAACTTTTAGATCCTGGCTTCCTCGCTGGTAAGCATCCTAAATCATTTCGTGATGCTTTATCTGGAGATTCCATCGTTTCTTTTCCGGATTTCCGAATAACTTCGAATCGTGGTATGCCATCTTTATGGTTCTCTGAAGAGGAATTTCTTCATTTAGCTAAACCTTTTGAGTTCGCTTTGGTTGGGAGATTTCCTCTCAAACGCCCCACATTAGATTCTATCCGTAAATTTTTTTTCGGTTTGAAATTATCGGGAGAATTTTCGGTCACTCTTTTAGATCAAACTAATGTTTTGATTAAGCTTCATAATGATTTGGACTATGCTAGGGTTTTTGCCCATAGATCTTACTTGGTTTTTGGGTGTTTCATGAAAGTTATTAAATGGTCCCCTGTTCTTGATCTTTCTGAGGAATCACCGGTTGTGCCTGTTTGGTTGTCTTTCCCTGGATTACGCCCTCATCTTTTCTCTTCTCGCATTTTGTTCGGTTTGGGTTCCATTTTTGGTAATCCGATTCATTCTGATAATGCTACTGCTGCTGGGTCTAGACCTTCTGTAGCTCGTATTCTTGTTGAATTAGATGTTACCAAAACGTTCCCTGATTCTGTTTGGTTAGGACCAGAGAATTTGGGGTACGTCCAGAAGGTTGTTTTTGAATGCATGCCTGATTTCTACTCTTCGTGCAAAACTTTAGGTCACAAAAAAATGGATTGCCCTAACCGTAATTCTAAAACTCCCATGGCTGAGCCTTTAGCTGCGGTTTTTTTCAAAGAACCTGTTACTTCTGTTGATCCTGTTCTATCTCGTGAATGTGATGTTTTGGGTAATATTAATGATGTTTCTTTAGCTAGAGATGCTATCGATTGTGAAATTCCTATTATTAGCAATATGGATGGTGTTGAGCAAGCTTCTCTGCCTGTTGTTGTTGGTCGGTTTGTTCCTAACGAACAAGATGGTGTTTCAATTAATGCTGGTGGAATTAATGAGGTTGAGGTGGTTGTTGGGCTTGATGTTGACACTGTTGCTGCTGGGGTTGGTGGGTTGGAGAACGAAGTTAGTTGTGCTTTATCTCCTTATGCTCCTCCTTTTTTTCCTCCTGTGTTATTACCTGAATGTGTTGAGGCTGTTAATGTGGTTGCTTCGGTTGGGGTTACTTCTGCTGTTATTTCTCCGGACCTTAATTTAGCTGTTGATCCTAAATGTAATATCGTAGCTAATTCTTTAGTTGATGTTCCGGTTAATGCGATTGATGCGCGCTTTGCTGGGAATGTTTTGGGTGATGCTTCGGGTTTGGATGTTCGGAACAATGCAAATTGGCTGGAGTCGTCTGAGGGGGAATTGGCTTCAGATTCTGATGTTGAGTTTATGTCGTCGCCAGATTTCTGTGGTGGTTCTGATCCTGGTTGGGATTTTAATCTTGTTAGGCCTGTTTCTGTGGTTGGTATTCGGGGCAGAGCTCGCGGTCGTGGTCGGGGCCATCGTCGCCGTTAGTCTATTATTTTATTTTCCTTGGCTTTTGAATTATTTGGTGGTTGGTTTAGTCTGATGGTTTTGCGTCGTATTTGGGCAATGATAGGTTGAGGCTCTCATCATTGCGCCGTGCTTGTGGCAACCATAGCTTTGGTTCTTTTCGGGTGCATCGAGGTGCTATTGGACGGTCCTAGTGACGTGTTGCTGGTGTGTTTGCCTCAACCGCCTACTGAGCCCGCTCTTTACTGTATTTTCTTTTTCTTTTTTTTTTCTTTCCCTCTCTATCTTTTTGTACTGTTCTCTTGGTTTTTATTAATATAATTTCTTGGTTAAAAAAAAAAACACTTTTAAAATATATAAAAAAATCAAATCATCCATGCGCATGTTTGCTTTTAACCACAATTACCAAGGATTTTGAGTAAGTCTTGAACTAATGTTGAAATTACTTTTGCCTGGAGCAATTCTGAAAAGCTCTTTTTAGCCTGTGACATAGTATCTTAAAACCGCTCGATCAGTCCCAATACAAACCTATTAAATGGGCTCCTAGAAATATACATCTCAACATTAAAAATTAGTCATTGAGTTGTACCTTCCCAAGAGCTAGGGGGAGAATTTAACCTACCTTTCCTACAGATTTATCAACCCCTAATTATATTATTCACTACAAGCGCCAACATTATAGGAAAATGTGTGATTTATGGTGGACAAACGCATCATAAATCTAAGAGTATAAAAAATTATAATTTTCTACGGAATCATGCATTTCTGTCAATAAATGACGAGTCAGAAAATGATGTAAATTTCTTTCAGAAATATTTTCAACAGATATCTGTCAGATTACTCACAAAAGATTACTTGTTTGACAAAAAAAAAACGTCAAAAATGTTCACCTAAAATCTGCCGAAAACCTCTAACAAAAAAAAAAAAAATCTATATATCTTAATAATTTGATTCTACTATATAGATAACAACATGCAAATAATAAAAGTAATTATTCTCTGATTATTTTAAGTTCTATGTATTTTTATCGTGAATGTGTGGTTCTAGAAAATGAGGAATTTTATATAGTTAATCATCTGGTAGCTAGAAGCTGAGAAACGTTGGGAGGAACTAGAATATGGCTCTTTTTTTGTTTTCTGCTCACTTCCAAGAACACATGATGAGACATAATATGGAGTAGGCAAAGTTTGAGCTCATTATTGCAAAGACCCTGAAATGCCCTGAAAATAAAATATCTTCATTACTTCATAAATCCCAATACGAATGTAAATAGAAAAGGGCGATCACAAAAAAAAAAAAAAAATGGAAGGTTCAACTTATTTTAGTTTCCCACTTATATATATGTAGCTCTCAATTTGCAGAGAAAAAATTCTAAGCTAAAAGAAAAAGAAAATCATAAAAATAAGTATAACTCATTTTTAACAAATTTAATTAATAAAATAAATAAATAATGAAAATATTAAAGAGGTGAAGTTTTACCTTTTAAATATCGAAGAAAAGGAGATAAACTTTCAAAAAATAACCTTAAATAGAGTTGGGGTTGTTTTTAGTAGAATTTTCGACAAACTTTTCTTTCGGAAATAAAATAACAATTATGACAAAAAAAAAAAAACTTTTGAAAATTTTGTTAGGATGCTTACATGATAACGTGAATGCAGAAATGCACATGTATCCATCCCCACTTAGCTTACAATTATCACCTTTCACCTACTGAAATAGGTGCAGAGCAAAGTGTTCCCATTGCAAAGTCAATTTAAATATCAGAATAGAACATAGTAGTATAAAATGTATATGATGCACTTGAAATGTGAAACTAATTAATTAAATAGAACGCACGCAACTCATTTAGTTTTACAAAGTCCTCGAAAATTTTAGTTACCACATTAATATTATTAAATTCATAAGGACTATATAAAACGTCATTCATTATATGTTATGAATTGCACGGTGGTTCAAAACTGGCACATTTATCCAAAGTTATCAGAAATTCAAACGGAAAAACTAATGGGTGAAATTTTATTTTATTATTGTCAACTTGCCCAGAATAGTATGCATAATAAAATACAAAAAGTTAAACGATTTATCAGCTGTTAAATACTAAAGAGAGAGATTCTTAATAACTTATAAATTTGAGAATGTAGAGTTATTCTTGAGAATATGTCTTGATTTCATATAAACTCCAACATCAGAAATTAGGAATCATCTACCACATAGTTTGATCTTTTGTATGGTCTTGGCACAAAAATGGAATATAGCTTACTTTTATATAAAGATTAGTTAATCCATAAGACTTATAAACTAGAAAATACGAAATTATCGTTTGCATTTGAGTTAAATGACCATCTAATTTATCTTTACCAACATAGAAACTCTTGCTAAGCTTCAGGTCAATTATTACTTTTTCTTTTATGAATTCATAACTATCCCTACGTATACTTTCTTTTACAATCAGGTTGCAATCCACTTGGATGCTATGATTCATCCTTTATGTTGTTGTCCAACATATTCTAAAAAAAATTTTTTGTATGCTTAGGTAATGAATTGTGTTAGTCCGCATTTTGACCTAGTTAAATAAATTTTTTTTAGGAGTCATTATAGGTTAAATTCATAAACTGTAATAGCAATAACATAGATAGTATAGAGATTAATTATACTATTTTTTTTTTTATAATTTTTAGTCATTAATGCAAATCCTTAAAAAATTAACATTTACTGGTAGTAACTCTTATAAAAAATTCTATTTAAGTTATATATATATATATATATATATATATATATATATATATATATATATATATATATATATATGTAAATATAATTTAAGTCATCCCGACCACTAAAATTTCTGGTAGCTTAATATTAAAATTAATTTTAATACAACATCATCCCCAACAAGGAATTAACCAAAAAAACTGAAAAATGAAAATTTACACCAAGTAAAACACAACAACAAACAAGTCATCATATCCTCAAATAAGGCATCTCAACTTTTTCTAGGTTAGTCCTCCCCCTCAAAGGGCTGAGGTAAAAACAAATAAAATAAATCCTTGAACAATATAACTGACACCTAAGTTTAGCAAGCCAATTAGCACAACAATTACCTTCACGTGAAATATGAGTAAAATACAAATTGAACTTACAAGCCCTTCAGCAAAACATAACTAATCTGTAATGAGCCAAATTGGTGCAAAGCTTGGACTACTCGGTACACATACCCATCGTAAAAGAACGCTGATCATAAATGTGAGTGAGTGAGGCTACGATACAACATTAAAAGGCTTTGTTAGGATATGCTTCAAGATGCTACTATTTTTAGGAGAAGTATATGTTAGGTTATATGTGGCTTGCTAGGGACGGAACCACTTTATGCTCAGGGGGGATTCCTCGTTATAGGTAAATAAAATTTTATAGGGGGGATTCCTCGTTATAGATAAATAAAATTTTATGTGCCCCGCACGCTAGTTTGACTATCATGTCGTTTCAACAAAAGAGTTTTAATGGATAATTTTTTTATTTATATTAAAACCTAATTAATATTACAATTAAACCTAATTAATTTGAGTTAATTATTTTAATTTATGATCAAAACATGTTATTTAAGTAACAATTAAGTAAACTATGTTATTAAATTAATAATTAATTAAAATATATTATTAAATAATTAATTTATTAAAATAAACTAGAAATTTATTAATGAATCAAATTATAAATAAATTAGCATTTTAGAGATTTTTACACTCCATCGGAAACATATCCTTCGGAAAATCTGCTTGAAAATTTGCCGGAAATAGTTCTAAATAATCCATTTGAAATCAGCCAGAAAATCTGCCAGAAATTCTTCAATCAAAAATCGGCTGGAAATTCCGTCGGTATTGGAAGATTTTCCTGTAGTGAGAGCGAGAATGAGATTTGAGGGTAGTTTCAACAAAACTTTATTATTTGTTTTAAATAAAATTTTGATGAAGCTTTTGCCCATCTAAAATTTAAAGTTTTTTTAAATAAATTCAATATTTATTTTTAAAAATTACAAACATTCCATTTAAACACTTAATATCCCATTGACCTATAGAATCAAAGTCGATAATTTTTTTCTGTTCATGGAAGAAATTAAAGATTTGCTTCCTATTTGGTAATTAACAGAAACTAATGACCTCTCTTATTAAACTTTAACTTATTTAAATAATTGTTTAAAGCAAAAGTATATATTAATTTTGATCATAGTTAAATGCTTGATATAATTTTATTCAAACATCGCCTCCGGAGATTAATCAATCTTTGTTAGTTATTTAAACAAAAGAATATGTCTTTGATGCACATGTAATTAAATAAATAATATAAATAATAATTACAAAATTGTACGTATATTATAATTTTAACCAAACCAAATCATTTAGATTAAGTGCATGTTAATTCCATTTATATTTATGTATTTAAGAAAAAGCATTTCGAGAACTCTCCAAATGAGGAGCTATGTTTGCCTCTTCCATCGCTCTGCTAGGGTTTTGCGCCGCCCTTCGCTTCGATGTTGTCTACCGTCTCAGGGATGTTCCTCTCTAGCTCCCCTATTATTTTTCGTGCTCTGGTAGTATTTTTTGATCCTTATGGCGATTGTTCGCTTGCGGGATCTTGATTTTCCGAATGGCTCTTCTTCGCCTCTTTCGTTTAAGGAAGCCTTATCTGGGATTTCTTCCTCATCGTTTCCTGATTTGTGTGTTTCTTCTCATCGAGGTTTGCCGGTGCTATTGATTTCTAAGGAAGAAATTTGTTCGCTTGCTACCCCTTTCGAGTTTTCTTTTGTTGGTCGACTTATTGGTAAACGGCCTTCAATAGATGCCATTCGAAAAAATTTCTTTAATTTCAAGTTTTTAGGTGAGTTTTCGATCACAATTCTTAATCCCATGAATGTTTTGATTAAGCTCGTGACGACTTTGATTATTCTCGAATTTTCTCTCATAGATCTTATTTCGTGCATAATTGTTATATGAAAGTGGTGAAATGGTTACTTAATCTAGATGTTGAGGTGGACTCTCCAATTGTTCCTATCTGGGTTTCTTTCCCTCACCTCAGACCTCATCTTTTCTCTCCTAGGATCCTTTTCGGGCTGGGTTTCCTCTTTGGTCGCACGCTCAAGTTGGATACTGCTACTGCTTTGGGTTCTCGTCCTTCGGTGGATTGTATTCTTGTTGAATTAGATGTAACGAAAAATACCTTGATAAGAATTGGGTAGGTTCTTAGAAAATGGGATAAGTTCAAACTATCATTTTTTATGATTTACCCAATTTCTATATGCACTGTAATTTGTTATGTCATTTAAAGGATGATTGTACTATTTTGCATCACATTCTTAATGTTCATAAACTTGTGGTTGCTCAATGCACGATGTCTGGATTGAATGTGATTGATGATGGCTCTAATGTTCCTCTTAACCCGTCCTATATTTTAGTCCCCCAGACTGTTGTTAATGTGGAGAATGTTGTGCCGGGTGGTGAAGTCGGTAGTCTTGTTGTTGCTGCTACTGTTTTGTCCCCTAATGCCTTACCTTTTGTTCCACCAGTTGTTGAATTGGGCTCTCCAGTTCTGTTCCTAATTCTATTGTTCTTTTTCCTGTTAAGTCAATGAATGATTTTCCTGTTGATGAGGTTGTTGCTGAAGTGACCTCTGTGAAACTTTGTGAGGATGTTGTAGTTAGGGTTTTACCTTCTTTAGGGTCCCCTCGGGTTTGTAATACTGCTGTTGGTAAGCTAAGTTGTGCTTTAAATTATGGTCCCTTGATTTCGGTGGTGTCTGCTCCGGCTATTTTAGCTGGTTATTCTAAGACTCCTGAGCTTGTGGTTGGCCCGATTGGGTCTGGTTCTGGTATTTTGGATGTGATTGGGTGTGAAGTTTCTGTTGAATTGAAGTCTTGTGCCCCTCCATTTCTACCCCTGTCAATGTCGGTTTAGTTAATAGTTCATTTGTGGATGTGCTAGTTAATTTAATTGACCTCAAGCATTGGTGTATCATGTAGGGGACAATTCTAGAATGGATCTACGTGTGCATCTTGATTGGCTTCATGGTTCTTCTGATTCTAATTCAGTTTCCTCTCTTGAGACTGTTGGGGAGGATGATCCAGGGAATTCTTTTGCTCTGCTATGGGACACTCCGGTTGTTTCTACTGATTCTCATGGATGGGCTCGTGGTCGGCTCAAACGTGGAAGCTGATGTTTGTGGGTGGTGCTGGTGTTTGCCTTACCTTGTTTACTTCTTGGTGATCTTCTAGTTGATATTTCTTGTTACATTGTGCTTGTCTTTTGGCACTCTCCGATTTTTATTTTCTATTTGTCGGGCAATGATGTGGTTGGGGCTCTTTTCTCCGTTGGCATGGCTCATGGAAACCTTTGGTGGAGATCTTTTGCTCAGTTGGGTAAGGCTGCTTCGTGTTGTCTCTGCATCTAATTGGACGGTCTGAGCTTGGTTTTTGGGAAGCTAGTAGTCTCGGCCAAAAATTGAGCCCTCAGGATTGGATGTCCCTTGTGTTTTCTTTTTCTTCCTGGGGTTTTTTATTTCTTTGCTCATGTACTATTTTTTTTTTGTTTTAATATATAGTTTATTAAAAAAAATAAATAAATAAATTTTGACTCAAAGTCTTATTTGATTATTTAATGAGCTGAATGAAATGAAAGATAATTTTTTATATAAAAGAAATATAGAATATTTAATTTAATAAAATTAAAATTTTATGTTTGAGTTTTCAAAATGCTTAATCTAAAATTAAATTTAACAAAGCCATCTCAAAATGCTTTTTTAAAAAAATTTAAATCTTTAACTTCTTATTTAAATAAAGAAGTATGTTATGCATTTTTTAGGGAAAATGGAAGTTGACCTTTTTTTTAGCCACTAATAAGAAGAAAAATTGGTGTTTTTGAATAATAGCCACAAATTTTCCAAAAAATTATAGCCACAAATGCTTATTTTATTCTTGCTATTTTTGGTTAGGTCCGCTTGGGAGCTATGCTATATATATCTAACAAATATTGCTTAAGGCATTCAAGCGTCTTTCCTCATCTATTTGCAACCACATATACAATAATATTATGGCAAGATCTCATCTTCCAATAGATCTCCTCTATTACATTTCATCGCATTTTCCCATTATAGACTATTTTCTACTCTCCGTTGTCTGCTCCTCATGGAATTCTTTTCTTTCCAATGATGTATCCAATGGATTTCAATGTTGTCCCTCGCCTTGGTTATTGCTTCCCTTGAAGCTAGAGAAGCCTCTAATTCACTCACCTTTCATGACTTTACAATCAAAGAAGAAGAGGCCGGTGTCGGTTGTCATCGTCGCTTCTCCTCCTTTGATAGTTACATCATCTGTCCTAGCTGCTTTGGCTCCAAGGATGGATGGCTCGTGACCCTTGACAAAGAAGATCTCTAGCCTCGCCTCTTTAACCCTCTCACAAAGGCTGAAATATCGTTCCCATCTCTTTTCAACATCCCCAAAGATGAAGGGCATATGATAACCCCCAAACATGGCTCTAATAGGTCTATTAGATTTTTTTGTAATGAAATTTACTCATATTTTACCATAGACGAGGAAGGATTACGTGATATATATTTTCAGAAGATCATTGTCTCTTCTAATGACTTATTAGGAACTGCTATTGATATCTATGTACGAACAAAATCTCTTGCTTTGGCAAGGCTAGGAGATCAAACATGGGATCTCGGCCCGCAATTGCCTTTTTATGCCATAATGCATGCGGAGCAATTTGAGGACGTTTACTATCATCAAGAAGATAAAATATTTTACACAATCACACATTTCTCGATGGTTCTGGCTTTTGACGCCAATGGACAAAATGTTGAATTGATCTGCCCCGGCTCTCAAGACCCGTGCTTGCACACCAAAAACTCTGATTACATGTACTATATTGCTTTTTTGTCAGTAGAACTTCTAAAAATAGAGAGGTTCATTGATACCACAAAAAGGAAGATAGATAAGAGTTGGAAAGCGAAGACAATGGGTATCTTTGTTTCCAAGTTTGTGTCGATTGCTATCACTTCTTGTTCTTCCTCTCATTGGATCCCCATTAAGGATCTAGGGGGTTGCTCATTGTTTGTGGGATGTAATCAGACTTTTTCCTTGCATCACACACTTGCTCCTAGAATTAGAACAAACTCTGTATATACTTTGCTGATCATTTGAGCGACATGTTGCCAGAGTACGTTGATTGGGATGTTGGGCTTTTTGATCTTCACCGTGAACAATTTCATTATTTCCTCGACTCGGATTCACAACCTAATTGACCCCCTTCAATTTGGTTTAAACCATCACTTTCATAATTTGTATATCTTAATCTTTTCTAAGCAATTAATATACATATTTTTGAATTATAAGTCCATTTTTAATATTATGGTTAGTGTTGGTAAGGAGAATTGTCAATGTGAGATCAAACGATCCCATATACGGTAGGAGAAAGGTGTGGTTAAGAGTCGAATTATTTGACAATCTTTGTGACAGATTAAGTAATATTTTAGCATACATTTTAAATAATCAAACCCTCAAATAAATGCATAGTATAAACATAAAAAATGGATCGCATATTGTTGAAAACTTTTCAAATTAGTGAACCAAAAGCATTCAAAATAATTTCAAAAGTTCTCAAAGTCATGATTTTGCACATATTTTTAAATATTTGATTGATAAAGTTGAATTTGATCCAAATATTTTTATTTTGAAATCATAAGGAACCATAAGCATAATGATATTTAGTTTTTATACAATAATACATTTATAAGTACAATAACGAATATAACTATTTTTTGTATATATTTTTTCAACGGTAAAGGCTCCTCTCTTAGGAATGCCTCCTCCATCTTCATCTCTAAGACTAAAAGAGAGCCTAACAAAGAAGAAGCTTTGTCTAGTCTCTAATGGCTAGGAGGGAGGAAGAAGAAGGGTGGAAAAGACAAATGTGATTTCTTTTCCAATCTTTGTTCATTATTCCTTCCATCTTTAGAGGAAACAAGATATGCAGTGGGATCTTTTTTAATCAGAATCAATGAATGGTTTTCATATTTCTAAAATAAGAAATTTTCATGTACATGATAAATAATTTTTGTTATATGAACTAAAATGATCAAAAAATTTATTAATTTATAATTTTATTAAAAACAAATTATTTCCAACCTAATGAAAGAGCCTTTAAGACACCAAAAACATTTTGTAAAATGAAATAATATAATTATGGTAAATTAATACATTTTTATGCGATAATACATAAACAATATATGTTTTCTCATCTTCCACTCATTTATATATTTAAGAATAAGTGTTTCTAGACCTCTTAAAACAATGCAAAATTTTGACACAAATTCAATCTCTTAATAAACTGCATCCAATAAAAGATAAATTTCAATTTAGAAATAAATATAAATTTTAAATAATCAATTTAATTTTTATGACTTGAATTTTGCACTCTATTCTATTTATGGATAATGCTAGTTGGCCAATTTCATTAGCCCCAAATGAGAAGAAAATTTAACGCACTTTAATATTTGCCACAAATACTTATTCTATTCCACATATTTATATCTCTAACAAAGATTGCATATTTGATTCCAATTCTTACAAATTTTTTTCCGAGCGTGGTAGTGCTGGAAGGTAGGGCAGCTCCTTTTCTCCATTGGCCACCACAAAAACAATAATATTATGGCATGGTCTGATCTACCCATAGATCTCCTTTGTTGCATCTCATCGCACTTGTCCATTGTAGACTTAGTTCGATTATCAGTTGTCTGCACCTCATGGAATTTCACTCTTCCTAACTATGCACTCATTGGATTTCAATGCCGTCCCTCCCCATGGTTGCTCCTTTCCAATGATGTCAGAGAGACCTCCGACGAACTCACCTTCCGCGAACTTACCATAGAAGAAGAAGAAGCTGTCGTCAGCTTCCGTCGTCGCTTCTCCTCCATTGGTAGCCACACCTATGGCCGCCGCTGTTTTGGCTCTAATAATGGATGGCTTGTGACCCTTGACAAAATTGATCTACAGCCTCGCCTCTTCAACCCTGTCACAAAGGCTGAAATATCGCTCCCATCACTCTTCACCTTGATTGAGCTACAATATGCCCCTGATGGCTCGATCAGGTGTTTGGGAAATGAAACTTTCTTTGACATTATGACTGACAGCTTACGTGATATATATTTTCATAAGATCATTGTATCCTCTAATGACTCTTTTGGAACTGCTGTTGTTATCTATGGCTTTAAAAAAGAGCTTGCTTTGGCTAAGTTAGAAGCTCTGACTTGGGTTCTTGGGCCACAATTATCTCCTTACAGCACAGTAGATGATGAGCAATTTGAGGATGTTTGTTATCATGAAGAAAATCAATTATTTTATGCAATCACAAATTTTTCTATGGTGCTTTCTTTTGATCTCAATGGACAAAATGTTGAATTGATCTCCCCGAATATGCCCAATTCATTCTATCACACCAGAAACTTCAATTATATGTACTATATTACCTTTTTGTCGGAAACTCTTCTAAGAATAGAGAGGGTGATTAATATTACTCCTAATAATCCCTTTAATGCTACAACGATGACTATCATTGTTTCCAAGTTTGTGCCAGATGTTGTTACTTCTTCTTCTTCTTCTTCTTACTCCCAATGGATCACCGTCAATGATCTGGAGGAATACTCCTTTTTTGTGGGTTGTAATCAAACATTTTCTTTGCATCACAAGGTTGCTATCGGAATTAAACCAAACTGCATATATTTTGCTGATCATTCTAGCAACATGTTGCTAAGTTTTGTTGATTGTGATATTGGACTTTTTGATCTTTACAACGATCGCATTCAGTATATCCTTCCCCCATATTCACGGACTAATTGGCCCCCATCAATCTGGTTTACACCATCACTTTCATAAATTGAATATCTTAATCTTTGTTATCCAAGTAATATGAATATTTTTGAATTATAAGTTGATTTTTCATATTTATTGAACAATTATTTAGATAATATTTAGTAGTTTTTTTTATTTAAACATGTACTTACCTCTTTTATATTTGTTTAGAAGAAAACTTATTAATAATGTTAGATCACAGTTGATTCTTTTTGAAGAAAAGGCATTATATATATATACTCATGATTGAATAAAGAACATGATTGCAATGAGAAATGGAATCAAGTAGAGATCATGATCACGAGAACTATGTGATCAAATAAATATTGTGATTAAAATAAAATGCATGCAATCAAATGGAGATTGTGATTTTGGTGAAACATGCACGATCGAATGAGAAATGGAAAAAGTGTTTTAATTTCTTATTAAATGTAAAATTTTGGGTTTATTCTATTAGCTAATTTGGGTGGCTCATTAAGGAGAGCATTTAATATCTTCTTTTCTTTATCTTCTTCTACATAAGGTGGCTGATTTTAGATCCTATAAATTTTCATCTCACCATGCGCTCTGCTAGGGTTTGGAGTTTTGTGCTGTCTCCTTCGTTGCGTGGTTTCGTTGCTGCCTCAGGGAAGATATCTATCCTCTCTCACTAGTTTTTCTATGTTTTTTCTCTGTAATGGAGGGCAAAAAGCATTTGATCCTGGTTTTTTGTCTGGTTCACCTTCTTCTCGTTCCTTTCATGAGGTTTTAGCGGGTTCTTCTAAAGCTTCGATCTCTTCTTTTCCTAATCTTAAGATCTCGTCTTTTAGAGGGCTTCCTTCACTTTGGTTTTCGGATGAGGAGGTGCTAGCCCTAGCTGCATCTTTTGAGTTTGCGCTTGTTGAAAATTTCTAACCCATCATCCATCGTTGGAACTTCCCATAGTCATCACTTTTAACTGAAGCCATTCTTCAGCACCCTATTCTTCTTGGCTTCAAACTATCGAGCATCGAATCCAACGACGGGACATCCGACCCAAACGAGCATGTCGACCACTATAAAACCATCATGCATATTTAGCGAGCCTCTGATGCACTCCTATGTCAGGTTTTTCCTGCCACCCTTAAAGGACAGGCTCGAACATGGTTCTATTTGCTTCTTTCCAGAATAATCCTTTCATTTGTCAAATTGTCCAAAGTGTTTGTCAAACAATTTCTAGCCAATTGAAGAATTGCTAAGGATTCTTCCCACCTCTTCGGGATCCGTCAAAATGACGGAGAATCGTTGAAGGAGTATTTTCAATACTTTTCCATGGAGGCCCGATAGATTTCATGAGTAGACCCTAAATTGCTAAGAGGGGTCTTTCTTGGAGGCCTTCATACTGGCCCCTTCTATTTGACACTCATGCATGACATTGTTCATTCATATGTCGATCTGATCAATCGTGTGAAGGCGCAAATCTCTGCATATGAGGCCATAAATACTCATAGAAAGCAGTCTGAGCAAACCAACGGGAAGCGCAAGGGTGCACCTGGGATAGATAATTCATCATAACACTGGAAGAAGCAAGGGAAGAATTATCTACCTCATAGGCCTCCATTTACATGACAAGAACCTCGACAGAAGGAGTACACTCCACTCAATACATCTCGAGTAAATATATTAATGGATATTCGAGATCAAGATACAGTGAAATGGTCGCATCCTTTGAAGTCAAACATAACAAATCAAGATATGTACTATCACTTTCATCGTAGTCGTGGCCACACTACCGAAACATGTAGGCAACTCAAGGAGGAGATTGAAAAACTTATCCGCTAAGGCTATCTTCGACATTTTATTTGGGATTCACCTACCCGAGAGGAAACTCGTCCCACTGTGGGAAAATTAATAGCAGAGAGCACCAGTGAATAATCAAATAGCAGTTGGTGAAATTGAGATAATCGCAGGAGGCCCCTTACTATCTGATCAGATCTTTTTTGTTGTAGATTAAAATACGAGGCTAAAGAAGGCTCGTATAGATCACTTTATCACCTTTGATGATTCAAATTTGGAGGGAGTAAAAATCCCTCATCAAGCCCAGCTTGTGATTAATATGGGGATAGGTGATTCGTGTTATAATGTCAAAAGAATTCTTATGGATAATGGAAGTTCTGTTGATATTCTATTTTACTCAACTTTTCTCAATATGGGTCTCACCAGAGAAAAGCTTCAACCTGCTGTAGGCCCACTGTATGTATTTGACAACTGACCTGTATGAGTAGAGGGAATAATTAGTCTCCCATTTGTACTGGGAGAATTTTCTTCGTCAGACTACACACTACATCCAGTTCATTGTTGTACAGCCAGAATTGGCTTACAACGCTATCTTTGGGAGGCTACTCCAGTCAATTTTGGGATTGTCACCTCTATCCCTCACCTCAAGTTGAAGTTCCTTACCCCAGAAAGATTCAGTGTAGTATGCGGAGATCAACAAATAGCACAAACCTGCTATCTTAGGCAGGTTAAGCCACATCCAACGGTTACCTTGAGCATCGAGGACTTTGATCTCCGGAGCGAAGATATCCCTCAAAGAGCTTCTCCTGTAGAAGACCTCACTAATGTATATATATCTGAAGAATATCCTTTAAAGACTGTGTGGATTAGGTCACTTCTCTCAATCGATGATAAGAAGAAATTCATAGATTTTCTATATGAAAATCAGGATATTTTTTCCCAGAGTCCAGCAGATATACCTAGAATTGACCCAGAAGTGATCGTACACTCCCTCAAAGTGAATATGACGTAAAAACCGATCATCCAGAAGAAAAGAAACTTTGCACCAGATCGTAAGCAAGTGATTGAGCAGAAAGTGGAGATCTTATCCAGCAGCTAAGAGTATTGTGTACCATTCTTGGAAGAAAAATGACTTTGGAGATGAAGGTATGATTCTACAAAGGAAGATTAGTAGAACTTTAAAAGCACTACTTTTTTGGAGTAAAAATAAGTGCAAAGACTTGAATATGTTGAAGTAAAAACTGAAAAGGGAAATTTTGGATCTTTAAAACAAGGAAGCTGTGGGAGTAGATTGGTCAGCCGATGATCTTTTTTTTACACAGGAGCAAAATTCATGATCTTAATGTGACCTTGAGAAGATTATCCACTTGGTGGAATCAAAGGGCAAAAGTAAGATGGCATGAGGAAGGAGACACAAACTCAAAATTGTTTCATAGTTTTGCTAGGACAAGAAAGAATGGCAATAGAGTGAATCAAATTAAAGATATGCATAATAAGGTGCAAGTAGAAGATGATCAAATTGAGAAGGTTTTCATTCAGTACTTTGAAGCAAAATAGAAGTCTAGAGATTGTGAACTACCTTGGGCTGGCCATTGGTATATGAACATCATAAACTGAATTCAGAAGAGGTTGCAGCTCTGAATACCGAATTCTCGGTGACTGAACTGCAGTAGTCGGTTTTTCAACAAGGGAGTAATAGATCACTAGTTATGGATGGAATCACTTCCTCTTTTTACAAATGCTATTGGAATATTGTTTGGGAAGCTTTATAGAATGCTATTAAGTGCTTTCTAGTTTCTGGCCGTATGAGAATGGATTGGAAAGATACTCTTATAGTTTTGATTGCTAAGGTGAAAAACCCTTTGATTCCATCTAATCATAGGCCTATTAGCCTATGACAGTCTAATTACAAGATTGCGGCTAAAATGTTAGTTAACAGATTGAAGAAGTGTATTCCCAAAATGATTACTGAAGAGCAAATGGCCTTCATTCCTAGAAGATCAATTTCAGAACATTGTCTTCTGGCTCAGGAGATCTTCCATAAGTTCAAAATTTCCAAAAACAAAAGGGGTTTATGGATTTGAAGCTGGACATGGCGCAAGCATATGATAGCATGGGATGGCCAACTCTTGGTCAAATAATTAAGTGGTATGGCTTTCCTTCTATGTTTTCTAACCTTCTTATGGAGTGTGTTGTAGATGTCAGATTTTCTATTATTATTAATGGAAAGAATTCCAAGTGGATCAATGCTCATAGTGGATTTCGTCAAGGGTGTCCACTCTCCCCTTACCTTTACATCATGTGCTCTCAACTGATGTCTAACCTTTAGAGCAGAGGGGACAAAGTCTTGGCATTCAACTCTCTCCTAGAGGTCCAAAGATCACACATCTTCTTTATGCAGATGATGTACTAGTTTTCTCACATGTCTCCATGGCATTAGCTAAAACTTTGAAGGTTATTGTTGAAGACTTTTGCAAGTGGACGGAGCAAACGATTAATGTCAACAAGTCCCAATTATTTTCGGCCAGGTTGTCAGAAACCCCATGAAGAGGAAAATTGCTAAAGTTTTTTGCTTCAAAGTGGTTAAGGAGATGAATTATCTTGGGATAAAGATTTCTCTTGACAGGTTGAAGATGGCTGATTTTCAAAAATTATTGAGCAATGTCATGGATAGACTCAATGCTTGGGGTAAGAAGTCATTATCAATGGGTGGTAAGATTACTCTCATTACAAGCTCTTTGTTGTCTTTGCCAAAATTTTAATTACACATTCTTTGATTCCAAAAAGTGTTGTATGCATTGGAAAAACTTTGTAGAAGTTTCATTTGGCATAAACCTGATGGTATCCATAGTATACATTATGTTGCTTGGGGAGATATATATAAACCGAGAAGTATATGAGGGCTAGGTTTGCAATCTCCTGTAATGAAGGTTGCTCGTTGAGATCAAAATTGACAGGGAACTTTATACAGAAGCCGGAGACCTTGTTCCATAAAACAATCAAAGCTAAGTATGGGAATGATGTTATGAATGGTACAAATAAAAAAGTAACTTCTAAGGCTTGGCAAATCCTGCTAGATGGTGGAAGGCACCTGAAAAGTATTACCGGATGGAAAGTAGGTATTGGTGATGAGATTAATGTTTTGAATGATGTATGGATATTAGATAAGTGCATTAATCGGTGGCCCACATTTGTTGATTGTGATTCTTTGGAAGGGGTATATGTACAGCATCTGATATTGAGTGTGGCCACTGGACCTTACCCTGCTTCAGGAATTCTTTCATCCAGATCTCATTGTTCTGATCAATCAAATTCAGGTTGATTCTAATATGGAGGATCGGGTGGAGCTGTAGAGGTTGTGTTCGGGTAAGACAGTCTCTACCCTATCTTATGAACATTTGCTGAAGTTCAGATTAAATATAGATGATGATGGATATTGTAATTAGCTTTATAAACTCAAGCTTAATAAGAAGGTGGAGATATTCTGGTGGAGACTTGGTAAATCTGCAATTCCTACTAACCTCTTTCTCAAGAACCACAGGATTTCGGTGAATGATACATGTGCTAGAGGCTGCCAAGCAGTTGAGAGCTATGAACATATTATGGTTCATTGTAAATATTTGGCTGAAGTCATAATGCAGATGCTTGAGTGGGGTATCCACATCCCTGTGTTCCAGTCTTTGGAATATTGTTTAAAGGAATTAAGGAGATTAATAGCTCAGAATCCTGGTATTGTGAAAATCTACAGCACCGTTGTCTACTTCTCTTGGAAAAACCAGAATGATGTTAAGCATGGAAAAGTTGCATTACCTTGTTATTTGGTAGCAGTAAATGCTCTATCCTTAGCCATCACCAAATCTAGTCCATCTTGCTAACTGGGGTACTAACCTCCTTAGGGAGTCTCAAAACACTTAGTTCCCTCCACCGAAAGATTGGATGAAGATTAATGTTGATGCTTCTTTACTTAGTTCTAACCATGCTGGAATCGGTGGTGTTTTCAGGGATCACAAAGGTAGATTCATCATTGCATTTGGGAAGAACAAAGTGCATTGGGATATTGCTTAGCTTGAGCTGGAGGCTGTATTCTCGGTGAGGGATTATATAAGGAGCTAGATTCTTGAATGCAAAGGGGTGATCATTGAGAATGACAACATCAATATTATTACTTGCCTTCAAGATTCTTTAAAGAAGAATAAGTGGCTTGTGGATAGCAAGCCGGCAAAGGATTTTTTTTTTCTTAAATGACTTTAATAAAGTAGTCTTTCAACATGCCTATAGAAGTTGTAATAAAGTAGCTAATTTGTGTGCTACTTTGGCATTGGAAAATAGTTTTTTCTTTGATAGCTTTTCCTTTGATAACATTCCTTCCTTGTTGTTAATTTTAATCAAGGAGGAGTGTCATCCTTTTAACAATTGTAATTAGTTTCTTTGTTACTTAATGCAATTTCATTTCTTCAAAAAAAAAAACAATAAGAATTTAATTCTGTTGCATGAATGATCTTTTTATAATTAATAATGTTAAAGGAAAACATAAAAAGTGCGTTTTAATTAATGTAATTGACAAGATTTTTTTTTTTTTTTTGGAAAATATTGACTAGAATTTAAAATATAATCTCATATATATATATATATTATATATATATATTATATATATATATATATATATATATATAATATTATATATATTATATATTATATTTATGTTTCATGCAGGCCCGTTATTCCATAAAAAAAAATAACTATAAAAGCTAGTTTAAGTTTTATAAGGATATCGTTCAACATAGTATTGAATATTGCAAAAGTGCATGTGAAAAGCTAACGCCAATAGTAAAATTTTAATTTATGATAAGCTCGAATGTAAGAAAAATGAGAACTAATATATGACTGGCCGAATGGATGCAAGGCACGAACACCAATCATCAAAGTACTTTGCTAATAAATGTGGATGGACGAGGAAGCCATAACAACAAAAACAAAAAGGAGTTAAAGGGCTTTTTCAAGATTTTTTTTTCTTCTTTCGGACATATAGGCTAATCAAGAAAAAATAATACACATATTACATATACAAGCTTCAAACTCTAAACCTCTTTGTAGATAACCAAAGCTCCCAACTAACACATCAACATGAGTTGCACGTTTGTCTGGATGTGTAACGGACTGCTTTACTTTTAGAAGAAGTAAATGTTAGGCGGTATGATGTTTGCTCAGCTATGGCAATAACCTAAGAAATGTTGTAGAGTTGCTTGTGATAGAAGGGAGATAATTGTTGTGTTAGATGTTGCCATTGTAGTTGAAGCTACAAGAAGAGGCGCTAGGCTTCAATTTTGGTGGCTTATGAGGTCAAATGAAGGTTCTGGACAAGCAAGGAGATGGACACGTGAGGTGAAGATGAGGGTGAATAGGGCTATTATGAGCTAACGAAAGGAGGTTTTGCTCAGCCCAAAATTTGGGAGAGAACTAGACTCGGGGGCAGTTTCAATGAATTTATTTTTTTAGATAAAATTTTGATGAAGCTTTTGCTAATAAAAATTTAAGGCTTATTTGAATTAATTCAATATTTAATTTTGTAAATTGTTAACTGGCATTATAATTAGAGATCATGATAATAAAGAGAAAAGTTATCAAATGGAGATCGCAATCATAGTGAGATAGAATGCGAGAAAATAAAACCACACATATTCGGTGTGCTCTCGTATTTGTAATCAATGCAACATTGAGAATAACACACCATCTCGAAAAAAGAATGTCATATTCTACAATTGATTCAATAAAAAAAAGGTTTTTAGAAATATCATTTTTCTAATATATTTCATATCGAAAGATGAAGAGACTATTCAACGAAGGATTCAAAAGCAAGAATGGGTATGATTAGATATGACAAAAAGAATATTATATCATCTCAAAAGATGATAACAACATTCTACAAAGGTACTTGATAATAAACAATAGGTTTTAGAAAGATTGTCTACGTTTCAAGATATCGTTTCTCTACCTTATAATAATAAGATAGGATTTATTTTATTTTTAGTTGCAGGTCCCCATATATATATAATAGCAACCTTTATAGTTAATTACATCACAAAGAAAGATAAACTCTTGGAATACTTTTGATCAATATAATGACAAAATGTTTTAGGATTTCAAAGTTCATGACAAGGATTTAAAGATTTTAAACTTCTTGAAGGGGATTGGCTCAAGGTTGACTAGTTATTTCTAGAGTTGAATGATGAAGAGTAGGGAGCGCTAAGATTTTGAGACCACTCAGAAGTGCTCCAGTCTATCTTATGGTTGGATTTTAGTATTTTTAAATGAGATTTATTTGTTTAAACTGACATTTTATAAAAAGTTGGGACTTATATTAATCTTGATCACTGAATTAGTATAATGCCCAATAGCTGATGACATATGACATACAAAATCAACCTCAGAACCTAGAGCTAAAGTGAGTCACTACAAACTTGTAACTCCAACCTTGTTTACTGAAATACAAAGGAAGTTATCTCTCTCACCCTAGCTAGGGTTTGAGAAAACCCAATGCTTCTAAACTTATGATCTTGCTTGGATTTGACTGGAAACTAAATTTCACCTTAAGCTTTAAAACCATGATATCAAATCCCATGAAATAAAAAATGGAGTTCCTTGTTGTTTTAATAAGAAGATTGGGACCAGCATCTAAGAATTCTTAATAGTATGACCCCCCTCCCCTGGTCAA